>JAPZEB010000007.1:25850690-25862487 GCA_029783705.1 Chaetodon striatus
GTCGGTTGTTGACTGGTGCTGTTTGTCACATGCATTGTCCTCTTTCAAAATAAACTTCTATTTTCACAGGAAATTTACCATTTACGTGCAGTCTTTTTCAAAATAAATGCAGTATGTTGAAAAGACACTGCAAATTGACTTTTTTTTTTTTTCTTTCAACAACAAAAACTCGTGGTTGGGTTTAGGCAACAAAAACATGTGGTTGGGTTTAGGATAAAAGAACAGAGTTTGGCTTTATAATACTAAAGGATGCGAACACTGCTCTCCTGGATGAAAGTCAATGTTTGTTGTACCCATCCAACACCCCTCCTGCCCACCCTACTCAGATTTTTGTCACCTTAAGTTTTGCTCTTCTCCCACCACATTTCCCAACACTGCCAAGCACTGTTAAACTACAATGGCGACTGGCTGCATACCATGCTGGTGTGTGAGGACAGCCTCTTGTTTGGTGTCTGATGCCACAAGTCACTGCCCAAGTGCAGGATTTCAGCGCCTTTAGAATGAGATGGGCTTGCAAAAAACTCATAAACACCTTCTCACAAACACCTTCATAACCTTCTTATGTTATATTTGTCATATTGCCCACATAAAGTGTGAGTAAAGCTTCAATCATTTATGCTGCCCTGCATATCTGTGTAGACAGTAGCTGCTTTCATTTATTGCATATTCATATAGTATACCATAATCAGTTCTTGTTATGATAAATAATGATATAGGAAATGAGTTTTTAAATTTTGAATGTTTTTTGGGGGGTGGGGGAAAGCCACTCCAGCAGATTTGGGCCCCCAGATGTTAACTCCACAGCTACGGCCCTGCATTAAATCATATTTACACCAGTATGAGTTGTGCAAACTCCATTCAACAAGCAGAATGAAGAACTGGTTATTAAAGGTTTAAGTGCGATGTGGTTTTAGAAAGTAAACATACCCTATGATCTTTTGGTGTCATCTGAATGAAGCAGTAAAGACAACAATGTTCCAGGAGCTGATCACAGGTTGAGTGAAGATGCACACATGACTGTTGGTAAAATCAAATCAAAGAAAGATGTGGCCAGCTGCGACAAGAGAAATGACAAAATCAGGTGACTGGTTTTAACACTAAAATATTGACTTTCAACATTACATCCTGGTACGACTTTCTGGCATTGTCTGGCACCCTGTCCAAACTATCAGTTCACTGCACAACCTTTCACCTTCATTTTACACAGCCCCTCACATCCTCACATTGATACATATTTACAGTTGCTATTTTACATTTTCCAAACTCACCATATTTTCCATTTTTTAAAGCTTTTTTAATATTTGTGATGTGATATGTGATCATTTGATAACAACGCAGCCTAACCTGGAGAGGTTGCAAGAACATAAATTACATAAATAAACATGATAGTCCATGAAGACAGTCTTCTCCCTCACCATCACGTCATAGATCATCAGTCAAGATGGACTCATATAGTTTCTCTAAACGTGGATCCAAACCAGAAGACACCCAGCAGTAGCCGTCAGTGGTGGTATTTTTCTTGGCTTCTTTTTTGGAGCGACTGCATCGGATAATTGCAATAGCCAGAGTCACTGTGATCAAAAGCAACAGAGGAATGACTGATCCGAGGACACAGATAATCACTCTGGAATTAACTGTCTTATCATAACTTGTCACCAGGGAGCTGTTGCTCTGATTATTACCATGTGTGACGTTCACCAGGTCTGGACGCGGCGCATCAGTGTGAGGGGACTGGTGCTGGAGCTCAACTGAGGTTCTGGTTAAAGACTCTGTGACGTTTTCTTGTGTGTCCTCCTCAGCTTGCTCATCTGATGTGGCAACTGATGTTTCTGTCATATCTGGAGTGCAGGTCAATCCATCAGTCTCCATGTGGAAGCCTTGCAGGCAGGTGCACAAGAAGCTGCCCACAGTATTGACACACTGGAATGGACAGGGATTACTGGTGCATTCATTGATGTCTACACACAAATGGCCATTCTCAGCTAAAGTGAAGCCTTCATTGCAGTAACAAGAGAAGGATCCAACGCTGTTTGTGCAGCCGTGCTCACACGTTGTTTGTGTGCACTCATTTATATCGTTGCATTTACCGTCAACCATTTTGTAGCCCGCTTTACATGTACATTTGTAACTGCCGTGTGTATTTACACACAAATGATGCCCACAGGCTTTTGACTGGCACTCGTCAATGTCAGAGCAGTTACGTTGGTTTGCATCAAGTTTAAACCCATCTGGACAATTGCAGGAATACCCAGACTCCCTCATTACACATTGATGCTCACAGGTGTCAAAGCTGCACAAGTCTTTTATCCTGCAAGTCACTCCATCCTCATCCAAGTTGTAACCTTCTTTGCAAAAGCATCGAACTTCATCTGCATCCTGGTGGCACAAATGTTCACATCCACCATTGTTTATTGCACAATTTTGCTTTCCTGCTTTGCAAAACGGACCAGGGACAGTCCAACTATAAATGTTATCCATCCCGTTGCACACAGGGTACTGAGCCTGTTCACCACTACATAAAACAACAGCATTTGTTCCGTGTGGAAATGATTGCATTTCACCTCTTAGTGGCTCCTCTGAGAAGTGTGTAGTGTAGGTGATTTCTCCAGGCCCCAATAGAGCCAAAGGTTTGCACATTCCCTTAAAATAAAACTTACATGCGTAAAAGGCATGGTTTTTGCAAGGTCCAGCAGTCCATTTCAGATGGCTCTCACCTGATAAAGTGTGATGAACCCTTACACATCTCTCTCCTGTGCATGTGGCAACAGGTTCTTTTTCCCAGTTGGAGTAGCTGGAATCTTTCTCCCCAGATACCCACTTAAACCCAAAGAGAGTCTTGCCAGGCAGCACGCAGTCCTCTTTGTGCAGTTTCAATCCAATCCAAAAATGAAACGGTGTGTGCTGATGTTGTCCTTGGATCTGTGAGAGAAGAGAACGCAGCACATCCTCTTCTTCTGCGTCTCTGACTGTCATCAGATAACCTCCATTGTGGTCGCAGTTCTGATGGGCCTCCTCAAAGGTCACCTTGTTCATATGCAGGGTGAAGCAGGCATTGGAGGTGCAAAGCGTCTCATGTTTAGCTCCAGATAAACCCTCAAAGGCATTGATGAGCTGTAGCAGAAAAATCAACCACATAATTGCCATAGAGATAGACAAATTAGCTGATATCCAGAAGGTCCCTGGGAGTTTTGTCGTGAAATGTGAGCAATATGTGGTTGTCCATTCGTAGCCAAAAACAAATGGTGTGGGGCTGAGACTAACAGTCATGCTCATGCATCCTGTTTGGGACTCAAACTAAAGACGGAAACCATGTTTAACAGCAGTTATGGGTTCTTTTTTTTCTCCCCTGCTGACCAGTTCCGTTCCGAAATAAAAAAAACAATGGCAGGCTCCGCAGTGTTTTGACTGCTTCTCCAGATGTCTCCGGCCTCAGTGGGCTAAAGGTATTTAAGCTGACTCCCTTGATTGTGGTGCCTTACAATACATGAGCATGCAGGGGTCAGAGTCTCACAGACAACTTGACATTATAAATGGACGCTGTGGATAGATGCACAATAGCTGCTGGATGGAATAAACCTGTGACCTTTGCCAGCCTACTGCCATGGAGACTGCAGCCCACCTACAGTTTATTATTTGTAGTAGGGGAGACCGGGGCCATTGTAGCAGTTTTTGGTTTTGATGTCATTACTCAAAAAGCTCTTAAACTAATTGGATTCCATTTCTATGTAGGTAACTTGCATCTGTGTTCTACTTATTTACAGTCATCAAGTGTTTTTACAAGAAATGTTAGAGTTACAGTGTTGATCAAAACACTAGAAGTCAAATGTTACATCTGCCCCACACAGGCAGGGGGAAATGTAATAACACACTCAATGTAAAACAGTATAATTAATTATATGATGATAGCGATATAAAAACATAACTTTGACACATCTGGTTGTCTGTTGGCAGGCAGAGGGGGATCACTACAGAGCATGTGCAGAGTTTTATGTATCACCATACAGTTCTCTCATGTTTCTGATTGGTGCAATATGACATGTTACAAAAGCCCCTTGTTTAAAATGTGTAAAAAATGTATGGCTCCAACCAGGTTTTAAATTTGACTTCTAACACTAAAAAGTTTTAATGCTGAGCTACTGCAAACCAAAAATTGTTACAGTAGTTGAGATATACGTTGATTTTCATCCAATATGGCAGTATTAAGTTAAAAGACAACCTCTGATTCACAGACACTAAAGATTTTAAGAGCATGAGACATTGGCTGCTGGCAGGAATTGAACCCCAAGACCCTGACTGAAAGACAGAAGACTTAACCGCTGGGCAAACCATGATGTCTTTTTTCGAAATCTAAATCTAGTACTCACAACAGCGCATTCCTAAACCACCTATCTGTTACACAATAATGATTGAGGAAGTCATAAAACACCAACACACATTCTCTCTCTCTCTCTCTCACACACACACACCCCAAGAGTACTTCATGGTACATACAGGTATTCGCAAACAGTATCATTACAGGAGTACGAGCGTACACTAGTTTGATACGGTTAAGAGTTTTCATGGGTGAAAAGATAAGGGGGAAAACAAGAATTACCACTTTGCAGTGGTATGCCTCCACAAACCAGTCAAGTTGCACTTACAGTTTACATCCATGTCTGTGAAAACATGGATGCCTCACACACCTTCCCTCTGACAGCACAGACGATCTATACAAAGAGCACAGTTTCAAGGTGGGCATCCAAGATTAGTGTCACCAGTTCAGTATCTGATCAAATGTGTCCCCCTCTGTTCCTGAGGTATGATGTTGAATAATGGCCAGAAAAATGTTTGTGCAGATCATTATGATTTCACAGTGAAGTTGACCTTTGACCTCTGGGATATAAAATGTCTTAACTTCATCATTATATCAGACATTTGTGTGACATTTTGTCATAATAGCGTATTAATTCTTGAGTAACGGCTAAAAACATGTTTTGTGAGGTCACAGTGACCTTTGACCACTATTTTTTTGTTTAAATCAGTCTGTTGGGTCCAAGTGGATGTTTGTGCCAAATCTGAAAAAAACAAACAAAAAAAATCCTCAAGGTGTTCTTGAGATATCTCGATCACAAGAATGAGACAGACGAGGTCACAGTAACCTTGATCTATGACCAGCAATTTGTAATCATTTTATCGTTAAGTCCAATTGGATGTTTTTGCCAAACTCAAGGCGTTCTTCAGATACTGTGTTCACAAAAACAGTAAGGACAGATCGACAGATGGACGGAAGGACAGATGGACGGATGGACGGACGGAGGGGGGGACAGTATACCAGAAAACATAATGCCTTGGGTCACAGCTATTATCGACTGGGAGGCATTATGAACACAAATAATGGGAACAAAGCAAAAAACAATTAATAATCATAACAGACCTTTATTAGACCTGTATGACAAAGGGATATATTGAACTTATATAATGGTAGTTCATATGGAAAATATTGTTTGGGTAAAAGAAGTTACTCCAGATTTAAAATGCTGTGGAGACAAGTTAAAAAATGTATTGGTAAAGAACTCTATGTTTTGGACCCTTGGTAGAGTACACTTAACTGAGATTGGGAAGTATGGGAATGAGGGGCTCTGAGGAAACAAGACCTGCACGTGGAATAAGTATGACATTGATAATTACATGCAAATATGTCATGAAAAGAAGGCTACCACTATACCACTGTTTTTTTGTTCTTCCTATATTCAATATGAGGTTTTCCCTTCAGGCAAAGGGACAGCCATGCAAACTGAATTGAAACTGACAAGTCTAAAACAAAGTCAGTTTAGGTAAACTTGTGTATCACCTGTGCGTGTGTTTAAGTAGCCCCAATGTTCTGTTTTGGATGCCAAGGACATTCAGACAACATTTCCTGTGTTTGTTTAAACACAGGAAGTGCCCCAACCACAATCACAGGAAACAGAGTGAGACATTCCCCCACCCACTGAACTTATACAGGCAGTTACTTCAAAGAACCTGTAGACAGATTCTTCCATGTCTATCTAATATGATATCACACTTGAGGTAAAACCTTGCATGTTCACAGTTTTTCAGGAATTCCTAGACAAGGTCAGATCATTTAAAATTGTAACTAACTGGAGCCACCACATAGCAGCAGCAATAAAAAAAAATGGATATCAGCTCTGGCTCTTTATGAAGACACACCAGACAGGAGTCACATAATGGCACTTACTTGGGCTCAGTTTACACTTGATAGTATGTGTGCTCTATCAGTCATTGGGGGCATTTTCTGAGTAACAAGTATTTTTACTTTTGATACCTTCAGTGCATTTTGCTGATAATTTTACTTGAGTAGGATTTTCAATGCAGGACTTCTATTGTATCGCTACAACAACTATTTAAAGGTGGAGTCAGCAATTCTGGAGAAAGACTGTTGATATTTGAACCCACCACCTAAACAAATACACCCCTCCCTGTTAGGTGGCAGATTTATTGTCCCTGTCTCTCCTATTGCCTTTCTCCTAATAAATTGATGGTCTTTCCGCTTTCCTGTGTATGAGCATGAACACACACTGTTGCTGATTGGCTGGAATAGTGTTGTGTACTTTGTTTGTTTCTCAGTGACAGTGCCAGGGCTGGGTTTAAACCAATTTTTTTTCTTATTATTATTTTAGTGCACACACAGAACAGAGAGCTAGCAGAACGATGAGGAGATATTCTCTGAATTTGACAAAAAGTGTACAAGATTAGAACCACTGACTGCACCGCTGGTGGATTGCCATGCAATTTTTGACAGTCATGGTCCCTAGAAGATGAATCATAATTTACTTTGGCCATCCCCCATAGCTTATACTGGTGTGTACTGAAATATGTTGACAACTTGCTATGAAATGTGGTGCAGATATCCATGACGACCAGGTGATGAACCTTGGCGCAAAAATAGCTAACATGCTAAACAAGGGACATTCAGCGTTGGTTTCAGAGAACCGACAGTACATGATGGCTGTGGTTGAAAACCTACACTATACAGCTTGCCAGGGAACCGGTCACAATGAGGGTAAAGAGTTGTCTAATAGGGGCAGTTTTCGTGAGCTTCTGCATGTCAGTGGAATGTTTGATGCAACAGTGGCCAAGAAGTTAGCCAGCAACACATCAAATGCCTGATATGTTAGAAAGAAAGAAGATAAGAAATAAGTGATGAGGTGAGGGATGCAGAGCACTTTGCTGTTTTGGTGGATGAGAGTAAAAGGAAGCAAGTAAAAAGGAACAGATTTCAATGATCGTGTGATATTTGCACCCAATATCATAGAAAGTACATGAGGAATTTCTGCATTTCACCCCAGCAGATGGGTTAGATGCTGACTCACTTCTAGCCAGCATTAAGCGTACGCTCAGTCAGTATAATATCGACATGAATCTTTGTGTTGGTCAGTGCTACGACGGAGCATCGGTAATGTCGGGATGTAACAATGGAGTACAGGAAAGGTTCAGGAAAGAGGTGCCACAGGCAATTTATATACATTGCCATGCACATAAGCTGAACTTGGTGTTAGTGGACTGTGTGCATAATGTCACCGCTGCAGCAGAGTTTTTTGAGACACTACAAATGCTCTACAAGTTTTTTTCTGGGTCGGTGGTGCACAATCTTTTCATGAAAAAACAAAATGAACTTGAGCTAACAGCGCAGTGCATAGAACTCAAGAAACTATGTGACACTTGATGGGCATGCCAGTATAATGCAATCTGGGCAGTTAAGAAAACTCCCAGCAATCCGGGCTAACCTGCATGACATCAAACCCGCACCAGAGGACAGAGGCAAGAGCTTTTAGTGCAGTCATTGATGAGAAATTTGTTTTGCGTCTCATTCTGTTCGAGGATGTATTTAGAACAACCAAATTCATGTCGGATCAGCTACTGTCCCCCAGTTTTGATCTTGTAGCAGCAGATGATCTGGCCCAGTTTGTAATCACTGCACTCTCAGAAAAGCGCACAGAGGACACCTAGAAAGAAATCTGAAAGCAAGCAGAATGCCTGTCTGGAAACACAGGAATTGTTTATAACGTTACATATGAAACATAAGATGATACTATGTGTCCCTTGGGTAAACACATAAATCTTTATTTAGCGTTAGCGTTTACCGTTTGTTTTGTTTTTTTTAGCTAATACCTATACATTAGCCTACCTAGAGCAGTGGTTTTCAAACTTTTTCAGTGATGGAAGAAATACTGACCCTTAATCAGCATAAAGCAATTCTGGTTGGTGATAAGACCACCAGTGTCGTACTTGTTAAACTTTGTACCTGAAAAACATATGAAAACAGTGACAGACAGGCACAAAACCATTTAAAGCCACATCAATATGCAAAACACTAATGTTACTCATTTGTACTGGTCCCTCTTGAACTATTTGGAAATTAAAAACAAAACAAAACAAAAAATATAGAGAGAAATAACTAAAAAAGCTTGCAAAAAAGAAGAAATAATTAAATAATAAAATGAAGATAAAGATTTGTTCAAAGAAAGAATTAACTTAATTAGCATAATTCTAAATGAGCATTTGTGCACATATAAATAATTATAATTATACTCCAAGTGCCCTTTTTTGGGATCATAATAACGATTTGTTCTCAAGATGAAATCATGAACTTACTTGACAAGTAATGTCTTTATTTATTATTCTTCTTTAAGTCATGATTATGAATGTAAATATCTTATTGGTTTACAGACTTTGTTATTATGTTCAGAGCAAAGTGCAAAATGTACAAAATGTCTTTGTTTTTAGTTTAGAGGACAAGGATCCATCCATTTTCTAATTGCTTGTCCTCTTGAGGGTTGTGGGGGGGCTGGAACCTATCCCAGCTGACACTGGGCGAGAGGCAGGGTACACCCTGGACACATTTAGAGACAGACAACCATATAGAATCACCAACTGACCTATCCCCAATCTGCATGTTTTGGACTTTGGGAGGAAGCCCGGAAAAAACCCGTGCTGACATGGGGCGAACATGCAAACTCCACACAGAAGCAGGAACCCTCTTGTGCAAGGTGAGAGCGCTAACCACCACACCACCATGCTGCCCAGGACAAGGATCATAGAAGGAAGCTTAATTTTTAACATAAGTATGCAAGAACTACTTGTATCTCAGTATGTGGTGTTAAACTGGAATAAATTTGATGATTCAATATCTCTCAGTTCAAGATAATGTATGAAGAGGAAATAATTACAAAATATGAAGGTAACAGGCAATTGTTATTGAATGATGTGTTGCTGTGTATGGCATTTGATTATTTTGTCTCTCTTTATTTTATTGAAAATATGACGGTGCTGGAAAGACAGACCGACAGACCATCTATGTATTTGTTAATTAACTGGACCTTTCTGTGGCTTGACAGTGAGTAAAAATTATGCTTTTGATAGTGGCAGACTTTTAACATCTCAGCACATTTCTAACATGAAATGCAATGTCCAATTTGATAATCCCATCATTTCTTATACAGGTGTTGCTACTTGGAACAAGTTCTCCAGCAGGAACAAGCAGAGGCTTTACATCATGTACTCTGTACAAAACTGTGCTTAGTGCAACTGCACATTCAAAAGCTGCATACCAGGAATTCACTTGTTGCTAAGTAAAATGACTTTGTGTCTGCAACAAAAAAAATCCTAACACCATGCACATGAATATGCTTTACCCACAGGTTATGTTGCACGTGGGAGGCTGCAAAATGCAACTCATAGTGCTTTACATAAAAAAATAAAATAAAATGATTTTAAGAAAGGACAACATGTAAAAGCCACACAAAGCAACAGTACATCAAAGAGGATTTAATACTATGTTTAAAACAACTTTTCTACCAGGATTCCTAAAATACAATAGGAGAGGTCATGATATGAGAGGCTCCAGGCTGCAGCCATTAAACAACATTTCTACCAGGATTCCTAAAATACATTGCAAAATAATATATGTTTAAAATAACTATATTGTCAGACACAAGCTTTTACTCTGAAATTTAGAAGCTTTAGGGGCGTGGCTTCTTTATCACCAGAGGAGAGGTCATGATAAGAGAGCCATACGAGAGACGGGAGGCTCCAGGCTGCAGCCATACAGTCTTAGTTTGTGAGGCCGAAATGCAACCCTGTATTGTATGTGTTGCTTGCTGCTGCCTGTGAGCAGTCCTGTCCTTGGCATAACTGTGTGAAATTTTATATCCAGAGGTGTGTGTAGGTAGGCAGGCTTGTAAACCTTTCATCATTGTAACTGTTGTGCAGTGGGAACTGCGTGTGTACCAGCAAAAGAAAATGTCTGGGGCCGCCACTGTTTAGGCAAGTAAAGTTACTGTGGGTAGGTTTAATGACTTGATTTCAACTGAATATGCACACTAATTCTCAGGAAGTGGAGACATGCCAAGCTATGGTGAATGCCAAATACCATGGCAAGCCAGCCAATGTTTTTTGCACAAACATGTTCCCTTCTCATAGGGATGTTGCTTCAGATCAAAGCAGTTCCCAACAAAACTTGTTGTAGTAAGGTATGTGGATTATAATTAATAAGAATGACATTTCTTTTTTTTTTCAAATGCTGTAAGTCCTACAAAAACAATTCCATTCCCCTCCATTGTACTGGGGGTAGAGGAAATTTAGAGATAGAAATCTCATAATCTGGGCGAATGAGAGGTGACATAATTAACATGGATCATCTTGTTACAATGCAATGTTTTGCTGGGAAACCTTGGGTCCTGGCATTAATGTGATGCCACTTGACACGCACCACCTACTCAAACACTGTTGCAGACCAAATAGAGCCCCCTATGGCAATGTCACTCCCTGATGGCAGTGCTCCACCCAGCAGGATTGTGGGAGCGGCACCAGCAAATGAATGGTGACATCCAAGATCCTGTATTGGGTGTGACTATAATAAAGACATATGTGTTGCAGGAGGCCACCTTTAACCTTTAGCAGCTTTTATAAGTTGGGTGCCACTGAGCTGCCCAGGCACACACTTTCCTGGGTGGGCTCTCACTGAACGTGAACTTTGTGGGTTGGCAGTCTGTCAAAGAGATAGACTTATCTGGCAAAGGAGCATCAATCCCCTCCCCTTGTATTCCGCAAGTGTTCTGCACCCTGCTTGCATAAAACAAGGGTGAGTGGGGCTTGTCTTGACTGGTGAGTGTTTCTGCATCAGCTCTTCTCATAGAGCAGGCAGGAGGCTCTGCTTTGATGTGAGCATCACAACTACCAGCCACTATAGGCCAGTGTTACTCAGAGTGCAGCTCGGAGGCCTCATGTAGTAGCTCACCACGCTTTAATTGGCAGCTCGCATAGCAGCTAATAATAATAAAATAATGATAATGCCAATTAAAAAAATACTCAAAACAGCAAGGCTACTCATACCAAAAATGGCAGTATGGGCTGCAAATGTCGGACTGCCAAAACTTGCTTGGACCCACTTTAACTCATTTCGGTCAGTGAGATATTGCCAGTTGCCTCTGGAGCACTACAGCACGACTGTTAAAAGGCTAAATTAATGTGATATCATTTGTGTAGGACCCCCTTTTGCCTTCAGTTCTTCTTTGCATAGATTCAAAATGGTGCTGGGAACATTCCTCAGAGATTCTGGTCCATATTAACCTGATAGCATCACACAGTTGCTGCAGATTTGTCGGATGCACATCCTTGATGCAAATCTCCTGTTCCACCACATCCCAAAGGTGCTCTATTGGATTGAGATCTGGTGACTTTGGAGGCCATTGGAGTACAGTGAACTCATTGTCATGTTCAAGAAACCAGTTTGAGATGATCTGAGCTTTGTGACATG
>JAPZEB010000007.1:25862587-25875401 GCA_029783705.1 Chaetodon striatus
AGGTACATCGACGACATGTTACCCCCTGACAGAAGGTCCATCGGTGAAGGGGTACTGAGACCTTCTGACATGAAGCGAGTGGTCTGGCTGAGACCAGGGGTGAGTGTTTTGGTCTTTGATCCCATATCACACTAAATGTTGATGTGTAAACAAAAATGTCTCTCTTTTGCTAAACATTCAACTTTTTTAACTGTCATGTGTGAACTTTGATCCTTGTTGATGTTGTGACTTCAAACTGACTTCAGAGAACTAGCGGCGACAAAAGCCCTATGCTGCGTCGCCTATGTTGCAGTGTCTCGGCCAAAAAGTTGCTAGTTGATGCTAGTTAGCCGGATAGCACACTGACACCACAATCATATTTACTGTGCGCCAGTGAACAATAACACAAACCATCATGTAATGTTCCTGCTAAAGAGCTAAGTGGCTAAAGAAAAATAATCTTACCTCATGTAACAAGTTTTTTTGGCCTTACACCTTTTTGACTTAAGCACTTTGTTTACTTTCCTCACTTCAGTTTCTCTTCTCATGGGCTGACCTGAACTGCTGATCAGGTTGTAGTCTTGTAGTTGCAGTGTGTCCAAGTGCAACTTTTTGGCCAACCGTTGGACTTCTTTGCCACAAGTTCTTTGATGTTAATTTAGGTTTATCTCAGCCTTACGATTTTATACAAAGTAAGAGTGTTGCTCAAGACTGACTAGAGCTGCTGAGAGTCAGTTTATTGTGTATGTCAGTTCTCTGTTTTCTTGGCAGTACTAGCAAACTTTTCACAGTACCATCACTGGTTCAATATTGAAGTAAAAAACAAAATTTGCATAATATACTTTAAAAGATGAACATTAGAGATCAAAGACAAACTTGAAAAAGCTTTCTGTAGTTATAGTGAATTACTGTACTGGTCTCTGACAGGTTTTGTCAACAATTTCTCTGTTTCAGAAAATTGTTCCCAATCCATTTTTTGAAGTTGATGGGGTCTCCAGGTTTGACTTTGGTCAAGGCTTGGTTGGTAGGAAAATTGCTTCATTCATAATAATCCCACAGACAACAGTAGGGCAGAGAACATGTTGTACCGATGTATTTTTTTTAACTATATCAATCAGGAGACTGCTGGTTTCTTGCGTCTATTGGAGCTCTGACGTTCCAGAATGTCATCCTTCAGCAAGTTGTTCCTCTTGAGCAAAGATTTGATAAGGACTACTGCGGGCTGTTCCACTTCAGGGTAAACCAACAATCACTGTCAGCGGTGTTTGTCTAAAGTAGATTCTGCCAAATGAAACACATTTTTTTTTAATGTAAAACTCTTAATATTCTATCATTTCTCATCTACTCAGTTCTGGAGATTTGGGAGATGGGTGGATGTTGTCATTGATGACAAACTACCAACAATTGACGGCAGACTAATCTTCGTTAGCTCCAAAGACCCAACTGAGTTCTGGCCTGCTTTGCTGGAGAAAGCCTATGCCAAGTATGAAAAAACAACGTACTGTTTCTCAGTCATGAAATACATTTTCTCAGAGTGATATTTGTCTTATTTTGGGAGTATCATTGTAGGTAATATCACAACCACTTGTTTCAGAGTGTGCGGTTCCTACTCGGACATGAACGCTGGAACTACATCTGAGGCTTTGTCGGACTTCACTGGTGGTGTTCACATGTGTATCAATCTGGCAGAGCCTCCCCCAAACCTGTGGGAACTGATATTCAGAGCTGGCAAATCCAAGTCACTGATGGGTTGTGGCACACCACAGGGGGTAAGCACGAATATACCACACAAAACCAATACTGCTTATTTTTGCTTTTATGTGCTAAAACTCTATCAAAAGTCCACAAATGCTGTCAGATGCTTTTTGTCAAAAGTATCTTAAGGCAAAGATGATATTAGCCAAAGTATGTGGCTACAAAGTCCTAGTTAGACAGGCAGTTTTAAGTGTGATCTTTAGAAAATAATGTTTTTAATATGTTTTGCTTTACCAGTATAGCAGCCTCACATCCCTTGTCTAAACACGGGTAAACCCACTAATAGCCGACAGACTCCCATCCCATAGCCAGTAGACTAGAGCTGTGTACACGGCTCTGCAGCAGATAAGTTTACCTTTCTGTGTGTGTCGGGGTTTTTTGGTGTGTCACATTCATCGTCACGGACAGGGCGAAAAAAAGGTTAGAAAACAATAGACAGCAGCATGGAGGCCTGTGAAAACTTCACAGTTGTTACTTCTTTTAATATATATCTTACTAATTCAGATGACTTAACAGCTTTTTGATACTAAGACTTGTTTGAACTTATAAGGCTAACTATCTAGCTAAATCATAATGTGTCAGTAGCATCAATGTTTTTATCTAATATCACTTTTTTGTTGATGCCTAGCTAAATCTTGAGTATTTTATATGGATTCAA
Source organism: Chaetodon striatus (assembly GCA_029783705.1). Lineage (NCBI taxonomy): Eukaryota > Metazoa > Chordata > Actinopteri > Chaetodontiformes > Chaetodontidae > Chaetodon > Chaetodon striatus. The sequence goes on from JAPZEB010000007.1 coordinate 25,864,980, forward strand.
CTGTTGTCTCCTCAGTGATTAGGAGGTTAACAATCAAATGTTGGTCCTCTGTTGACTTCATTTATTATGTGCTTAGAAAAAAGTATGTTGCACAAGACTACATGCAGTTATAATGTATAAGTATTTATATCTTGTAGGAGACATCTGCCAACACTGTGTTACCGAATGGATTGGTCCAGGGCCATGCCTACACTGTTACAGGTTTGAAACAGGTGAAGAACTCCATTTGTTTTAGGGGCATTAGTGTATCACCAACAGCTAGCAACGTATCTTCATATAACAGTTTACATGAGGGATCACAGCCGTCCAAAGTACATGGGTTATGTATGGATTACTGGGTCATCATCACTAGGAATATGTACGAACAAACAGTGCACAAGAACAGCTTATTAGTTCTGATATTAAGCTCTGCAAATGATTTGACCAATATATAGAGTTTTAGAGTAATGAAGGCTAACTTTGGCCTTTACTGTATTGCTGTACATATTAAAAGAAGTAAGTTCATAGTGGTGTGCAGTGATTTTTTTAGCAAATTAAAAAAAAAATCTCTATGGTCATTGCTGGTCAGGTGATGAGCCGAGGGCAAATGGTAAACCTGGTGCGTTTGTGGAACCCCTGGGGCAGAGGGGAGTGGAACGGAGACTGGAGTGACCGGTAAGAATGATACTGAGTGCAGTGACTATTTCACAGAGAAACTCTCTGAAACGCTCTGATCTGCTGTCCTAGGAGAGAAAATGTTTTTGTATGTCATGTCCAAGGGAGTTAAGGGCATTTTACACAGAGCCATGAGAAGCCTTTCTGTAGTTGTCCTATTGTAACAACTCTCTTGTTATTATAAACTGGTTGTGCCAGTTAGCAGCAAAGTATGACTACATTGCTTTTGACAGGTCCTCTACATTTATATCTTGGAGGTTATCAGTCAGTCAGTTCTAAGTCTTATTGTCTTGGCGGTTTGCACAAAATGTTTTGCCAAAACTTTGCCAAGTTTTGTCAGACAGCAATTGCAGCTTGTTTATGTTTTGTCAGCAGAATATCTGTTGGGTTTTTCAGTGTCATTCCATGCCATGAAAACCAAGGTAAGCAGTCACACAGACTAATCTGCCTAATACAACCACAGTGTGATCTGTTGGTCACCCAGTTGCTCTGTTGGACAGGAGTTCGTTGTCTCACTAAAGGCACTTTAACCAGTGCTCCAGTGATTTAGTATTGCACTTTCATAGACATTTCCCGAAAGATGCATGAAAAGAAGTTTGGTCAAAATCAGCCAGAGGCTAAGATCTCCTGACGATTAGTGCCTAGTATGCATCAAGCTCCCAAAACACTGGATTCTACATTTTCCAAACAGCAGCTTGTCAGTTTGTGTTTTGTTAGACCCTCCCTATCTTTTCAAACTCCATGCCACAGGTTTATAAGTCAGGTTTTACACTAAGAAAAATGTCTAGTCTTCAAGCCCAAGCTGAAATGCCTTTCCTCCTCTAAAGCTACCACATGAATGCCAGAATTTGCAAGAGTGCATCTGGTCAAAAACAACTTGACACATTATGTGCTTTTGGCCCTGAGCTTGGGCCTCCATTAGAGAAAGTCACTTAGGACTGAATGTTTGAACCAGTTATAACAATATTTCCTCTCCTCTTTCTTCACTGCAAAATTGCATGGAAAGGTCGCCTTTGTGGCAAACTGTGAGTCCTGAGGATCGTGAGATGTGCCTTTCAGTGGCTGATGATGGAGAGTTTTGGTAAGTAAACTAAAATAAAAATTTGACAAAGGTAACAATCATTAAAAAAATTCTGACTGCAGAATGTTTTGCGACATACTCTTGAAAATACAAAGTAGTAACTACCAATGTTTTGTTTTCTCCACAACTTTAATGTAAATATGCACTGATTTAAATTTAAAAGTGATTGTATCATATTTATGCTTTATAGGAATTAAAAAGTACTTTGTATTTTGAAATCACAGTTTTACAAACAAAAACTAAAGTATGATCAATAAACAGCATCTATGCATATTAATTCACTAAAGACATATTTCTAAAGTGGCCAAGAGAGGAATCCTAATTTATTCATAATACATATCATAATTAGATGTAATTACTCATTTGTAATTGAGTGTAAATTGAAATTATAATTTGATCATACTTACAGTACATCTAAAAAACAATTATGCTTATTGCAGTTGCATATTTTATGTCAACTGATCAATACAGAATAACTATTTCTTTTTTGATAGATCCAGTAACTCTAGGCCTAAAACAACACTGTGTCTAAATGAATCTCTGATGTCAACAGGATGACCCTGGAAGACTTCTCGAAGTTCTACTCAGACCTTGACATCTGCTGCCTGTGTCCTGACTTCCTTGATGGGAGCTCTTCTTGCCATTGGAAGACCTCCTACCATGAGGGCAGATGGGTTGCAGGAACAACTGCTGGAGGATGCATAAACAACCTTGGTATTTCCAGGATATCTGAACTTATGCAAAATTGTCCCCTCAAAAGCAGTATAGGGAGACTGGGGTGTGCTGGTTAAAAATGTAGTAACTATGTATGCAGTGTTTTACTTTTTAATATCAAATGCAAAAATGCTAGGGGCTAGCTACAGTTACAGCTCAGCAGAGGAGGACACCATTGTTTACCATGAGAATGAGCTGCTTGTCCATGAGTCAATGCATGCTGCGCCTGGCCTGTCCATCAAAGGTTCCATCCAGTCCAATATTGTGATAAAGAGCATTGAAGCAATTGCTTTCTGCTCAATTTATCAGTTCACCATTTACACACAAGTAGATGAATTTGATTTCACCTTTTGAACATGATCGACAGATTCACCCATTTTTTTTTTTTAGCAAAATGGTAAAATGTAGAATTATTTCCCTCTTTGCCTTCCAGACAGTTTCTGGACGAATCCACAGTATCGGGTCAGGATTGAGAGTTTGCTCAGTGAATGTTCTTCGGACCAAGATGAGAAAAACATGCTGGTGTCTCTCATGCAAAAACCAGACAAGAGAAACAGGCGCCTGGTCAAAAGTCTCCACATTGGTTTCTCTGTATTTGAGGTAAATATTAGCCTTTACTGTTTTTATAACAGTATGAGGACTGTTATGGATATATCATGCATACGCATGGGGAGTAGCCGTTGAAGATGACACACACATCACATGAAATAAAAGCAAAAATAAAACTATTCTGTAAGCTTTGCCATTCTGTGTCATTGTGGTGAACGATAACAGTTAGCATTTAGTTCTTGAAGAAACTTTGAATGCAGTGTATTCACTTACTTTTTCATAAGGACCTAAACCTAAAAGTGTTTTTAGCAGAACTTTGGTAAACCACTGTGAGCCCTATAACTGATCATTAACTTCATTGATTTCTATTTGCATCATTCACATGTCTTGATGTATTTATGATTAAACTTGAAATATTCTTTGTCCCTAACATGAACTAATTTTCCTCGGATTTCTTCCAAGGTGACTGAAGAAGTAAGTAACATTTTAGCCCAATCCTCATACACAGTGCATGCCTACCGTCATTTTGCAGCTATGATATAAACTGCATATAACTGACATCTCTTTATTATTGGTATTACAGTACAAGGCACACAGTGGGAAGTTCCCAGCCTCTTTCTTCAGCAGAAACAAGGCTGTCGCCCAAACAAAAACCTACATGAATGCACGTGAGGTGATGGAGTTCTTTTTGCTCAAGCCTGGCGAATATCTGATTGTGCCATCCACCTTTAATCCAAATGAGACAGCCTCCTTCATCCTGACCATCCTCTCCAAGGCAGAGACCAACATCCAGTAAGTCACTCGCAACCAGTGCCAGACCTACAGTAGCACATACTGTACAGCGCCACAGGCAAACCCCCCCACGCCCTGACGGTGCAAGCAAATCTGCACATTCCGTCTTCTTTTTTCTTTTTGCACCCCAGATGGCTTTTGCCTTTTTATTTTCTCTTACTCCACTGCTCTTCACATACATGTCACTTCACCGTACCTATTCATCCTCTAACAAAGTGATACTCAGCTTACGGTCCACAGGCCAAATATGACCCCTGATAGGGTTCCCAGTGGCCCCCAAACATTTTCTAATTCACAGTGAAAATAAAGTGACTCACACTGGGAATTATTTTGGACTTTTAACGTACATAAGGTGCCAGACTGCATAAAAAGCTTCACATTAGGACTTGTTTGTCAAAAAAAGGTGCCAGGGGAGGATTACCCCACAGGGCCCCCTGACAGAGGTCCAGGCTAAGCCCAGAGTGTCCTCAAATCCTAAAAAACACCCCTGTGTGCATGTGCGTGGCTTCTGTGACTGGCCCCTGGCCTCTTGTCATTTTGCAAAATGGCCATTAAAATTGTCAAAGCAACAGAGTGTTATTGGAATTACTAACTGTAATGTCATTGCTGAAGTTCACATTATAGTCCCTGAAAGTACTTGTTACTGAAAAATGTCATCAGTATTGTGTTATGCTCATCACTGTCCACACGTGATGTACTGTCATCTTGTCTTTCCTTCCAGTGAGAATTCTGGTGCCCATAACCACGAACATAAGAAAGCAGAGGAGGTTTGCAAGATTTTACAATATATTGTCAATGTTCTCCTTATTTTGGTATTGCTGTTGTGTTGCATGTTGTTTGCTTTGTTGAGTTCACTGAAAGCATATATGTACATATTGAAGAGTACATTAATTGTTCTGTAGCTGAAAGTAGTCAATATTTTGCAGCCCATACACACCAAAAATGGAGGGGATGACGAGAAAAAGAGGATGTTGTTCCGACAATACTCTGATGAGGTAATTTCTGTCTTAAAATAATAATTTCAAAGATTTTCATTTAAATAAATGTCTGTTACGTCAGTTAAGTTGATTTTTTTTAATGTTAACTAGCAAACTTTAGACATGAATGGATTTTGTTATCTTTGGACAGAGCTGGCCTAGCTGTTTCCCCACTGCTCCCAGTTTTTGTGTTAACCTCAGCTAACCACCTACTGGCTGTAGCTTTATGTTTCCAGTACAGACCTGAAAGTGAATTCGATCCTCACATTTAGCTCTTGAAAAGGAAGCAAATAAGCGTGTTTGTAGGGAGCCTCTAAAGTCACAAAAGGTAATATTTTTTAATCTTGTGTACACAACTTAATTATCTTGTCGGGACAAGTTAATTTCTTGTCAAACAAGATAATTACTTGTGCATACAAGATATGAAAATGTGCCCTCAGGATAATTAACTTGTGTGCACAAAATATAATGTTAACACCTTTCGAGACTTTAGGGGCTCAGTATGTTTGAACTATTCCTTTAATTATAATAGTATTGAGCTTTCATGTCAATGATGTGTTTTCTATTTGAGTTATTGTGTGTCATTTTTTCTTTTTTTTAACAGGCTCACAGAAATTTGTGAAATGGACACAACCTCCTAACAATACATTATGTGTTGGTGGGCACAAAATTTGCTAATATTACGTTCAGGCAACATAAAACAGAGCCAATGCAAAGTGTATTTAAAACGGTCCTGTTTTGTTTTGTAATGGTTGCAGTTTGTTTAGGTTTAGGGAAAAATAAACAGTTAGTTAGGTTTAGAGAAAAAAAAGTTTAGGAAAAGATTGTGGTTTTGCTTACACAGACCTATATATGGGATGTAAATTAAACATGCTACTTCACATATTTACGTTAACTAACTAATGTAAAGAATTTTGCCTCGTTACAGAAGGTCTGTAAAGTCACCTAGCTATGTTGACTTTTGTTTTCACAAGGGACATAAATAGCTGTTTCCTGCTAAAAGTCCATTTTTGTTTGACTCATCCACCGTCCCTCCTTCCAGTATGCAGACTTTCTTAGTCTTTATACTTAACCCTTTCATGCATGAATTATTACTACCTCAGTCAATTTTTTTCTCAAGTTTTTATTTTGCTTTACACATTTAGAACATGCTTTATTCAAGGAGTTTTTCCACATGTCCACTTAGGTGGACAGCATATGTTGAAGTTTTCAACTGATGAAATATACCGGGGGTACACAGGATGCGGCTCTGCAGCCAAATGTGGCTCTTTAGCCCCTCTCCAGTGCCTCGTTGTGGCTTTGGCAAACCAAAAAAAAAAAAAAAGAAGAAAAGAAAAATCAAGAAATTTTAACATTTAACATTGTTGTAGGTCTATAAAAATTCTTACATTCTTAAGTTGTAAAACTGTGTAGCCTATGCACAGGGATTTTTAATAACTAATTGCTAATTGAATAGTGTATGGACGAGGGTTGCACATTGTAATCAGGTTTGCAATCAATCTTTGGTAACAATAAAAACCAATTAATTAATTAATCATGCTTTGAAAAACATGCTATACTGAAAAATTTCAAATACATTTTTTTCCTAAATCAAAGCTTACAGCAACATAATGTGTATTCTCTGACAGCATTACATAGCCTATGAAACATCTAAAGATGTAGAATCCTACACATGTGAAATACATGGAATATAACTGAATAATGCTTCAATTTGCCTGCTTCATTTTCAAGTGTTGCTGCCGTGCTCTTCTTCCAGATCCCAAGATGGCCACTTGGTCACAAAATAGTTATATTGCACCCTGCTTGCTAATGCTAGTCTTTGAAGCTTGCTTTCAAATATACCATCGTGCTGATAGCTAGAATGTAATAGGAGACTACACAGTTTATATTTCAGAATTAGATCTTTATTTGATGGATTAAATTTCACATGTTGTCGATTAACCACTACATACCTAATGTGGAAAAATTTGTTTGCTTTTATCGCCAAAGCTGCAAAGTTAAAGTACCAAATTATCATAAATAACACACTGCAGGGTTGCCATCTTGAGGTAAAACGTATTTCTGAATGCTCATTTGGACCTATTATTACGATTGATAGGCTATGTGGACTTAATAGATTGCGTTACCATAAGGCTCAAATATGTTTTGTGGCTCCAGGCAAATTTTTAAGATAATTCTGTGTGAAATTGGCTCTATTGATAGTAAAGGTTGCTGACCCCTGGCCTTAACCAGTGAAAAAAAAAAAACATAAAATAAAGATACATTTTATGCTGTTAAACCAGTGTGTTCACATATTTTAACATATTCTAATACTGGTCAATAGAAGGCAAAAGCACTGAACCTTGCTTCTGACTCAACCTATCCCTGCTCTCTTTCCATTCCTCCCTCCCTCCCTCCTTCAGCGCCTTCCTCTTGACTCCTCAGCCCCCCACACATCTCCCTCTGTTGAAGTGTATATTTTTTTCAATTAACATTTTCTATAAAATACTGTTTTTGTCACAAAAACTACAAGTCACATTCTAAAAACACAAATCAGTTGATTTAAAACCAAAAAAGTCACTACAGAAGAAGTGTTTTCAAGGACAACAAAGCTGAAGTAATAGTATTAATTGTAGTTGAAACATAGCCAGCAATGCATGATGTTGACTTTAGTGGACAGATGATTAACCATAATTTCCTCCCAACATATGATCAATAGTTTAACAACTGTATTACTCCTTAGATGTTAGTTAATGTTACAGATTTTATTTACCTGCAAGGGTCTCCTGTTACAAAAGGATTTGCAAGATATTCCTGAGCTGCACAACAACATTTTTTGCACACCGTCGGCCATCTTGGTTTTGAATGATTTGTCTTGCACTTACAACACCTGGCCAGTGGGTGGCAGTGTATGGCATGATGCACTAGGGTCCAGTTTTTGTGGCCTATATACAACTATAGCATCGAATCCCATGCATACAAGAAAATTGCTTTTATTGCTGTCCACCGTAGTGACTACTATGCGTGAAAGGTTGACTCCTGTGTCCAGATCCTCATTGACTTTGTATTGGTATTGTTTTTGTGTTGCAAACACAAAAGACTTTGTGTCCATTTCACCCATTTCAATGAGACCCGGCTGTCTTTTTGGTGTTGTCTTACTTTCTTTGGGTTATTACTGTGTTGGATTATGAATTTTAAATGTTGTTCATAGAAACATGTTTTAAAATCTGTTTAACTACACCTATGTGATTTCTATTAAACCCATAAGGTATAGCATGCTATTATTTCCCCTCAATATAAAGGTAACTAAGATTATGAGACTATAAGACTATAAGTTTTTCCTTGTTTTAATTTCATTTCCAGTATGAAGAAGTGGATGCTGAGCAGCTCCAGAGGCTTCTAAATGAAAACATCCTGAAAGGTTTGGACTGAGAAGAGGCCTGATGGCATATGAGCTGAAAGAAATATTCAGATATAATGATCTTGTGTAGCACTTCTGTGTTGCTGGGTTTGAGCCAAATACAGTGTCCTGTTTTGTTTTTTTTTATTTTAATATAGGACATTTGAAATCTGGAGGCTTCAGCACTGACGCCTGTCGCAGCATGGTTGCTCTGATGGATGTATCCTCTTATATGATATTCATCATGAACTGGTGTATGGAAAAAATTTTTTTTTGGTCTTTGTTTCCATCTCAGCTATTAATTTGCTAAATTGGGAATCTCTCACAGAAAATGTAGTATAATAAAACACAAAAGTAATGTCCATGCCAAAACCCATGTGGAACATCATGTGCAGCTCTGATTTCTCGATGATTCGTTAATCATTGCAGTTACATAATACATTTAAGTAATTCACATGAAAACACTGCCAACACCTGCCTGCCCTTCAGTATATTTAACATGAACAGATTTAAAGGTCAGGCTAAGACATGAAACATCATGTACAGCTCTGATACCTTAATGCTGGATCAGACGTCAGTCACCGGCAAACTGAACACTGAGGAATTTGTTCGTCTGTGGAAGAAGGTCATCACCTACAAGGTAAAAGGAACCAAGTGAAGATTAAAAATCTCATAGTAAAAGAAAAATTACTGGTGGCTTTCATAATTCCAGACATAATGGCTCATAATAACTGTGTGAATCTGCTCATTTCACTACCAATGCAGGTTAGTGCTGGGGTGCGACTTGAATTAGAGTTTGTGTGTAGTTTTTGTGTTTTCTTGAGTTGTGGAGCTCAGATATTAACATTACTAACTGTCTTCTCTTTTGCCAGGACATCTTCTTCTGCACAGATGTTTCCCAGACAGGAACACTGTCACTGAGTGAGCTGAGGAATGCAATCATGGCTTTAGGTAGACAATCAGCCACTTCTCCTTGTCTGCTATGGATCTATCCTCCTTATTTTTAACCTCATGAGTGGTGCAGAAACTTAAAAATCTTGCCAACTGTTTCTAATTGTTCCTTTTCAAAACAGTTTTTTGATACAAAACAGTGCTATGACACCAGGTGCCTGATATATGTTACCCACAAGTAAACGCACACAGAAACAAAAAATACACATATTCCACTCAGACTGGTGTTTTATATTTTGCTGCGACAGACAAGATTAAGCATGTAGCTGGAAATTAAAGGAAGTTATCATAAAGTTTGGCAAGAGTTTGTTGGCTGTAATAAAAAACCTTCTCTGAGCAGCTGTGGCTGCCATGAATCTAAAGATCAGATATTCCATTCCTGGCTCTTCCAGTCTGCATGTCAAAGTGTCCTTGGGCAAGATACTGAACCCCAAATTGCTCTCGAAGGCTGTGCCAGTGGTGTGAAAGTACGTGTGAAAGATTAGATTAGATCCTGATGAGCAGATTGGTAACTTGGAAGCCTTTGCCATCACATCAGTGTATGAATGTGTGTGTGTGTGTGTGTGTGTGTGTATGGGTGAATTTCACATGTAGAATTTAGTTGGCCCACAGCACACTTGGGTGTCAGTGTTATACTGAGTTGTATTTTGATTATGAAATGTGAATTACATTTGTGTTTGACTGACATTGATGATGAACATTTAAATACTTAAACATATTCCAGTCAATTTGTATTTTCAGCAAGAACCCAGCATTGCACAAGAACCCTTTTTCACAACAGACATTTTGACTTGTCCTAGCAGGAAAAGCGCAGGCATTAATAATAACACATATTATGGGTCCGTTCTGTTCACGTGTCCCAGTAGGCCATCACACAGTAACAGTGTCGTGGATTGATGAAATGAAAAATCATTTGCAGATTCTAATTAATGAAAACAATAGTTAGTGGCAGCACTAAAATAAATCATACCATAAACTTTTGTCCTATATATGTTGGTTAGGAAAGAGGATCAGCGACGACATGCTGAACTTGATGGCTCTGCGCTACGGTGCCTCCTATGGACACATGACGCTGGAGAGCTTTATCAGTCTCACCCTTCGCTTTGACTGCATGAACCGTAAGTAGAACAAAATGTGAAAATTTCCTGAGCTTGTGTTAACCACTCATCTTAATTCATGTGTCTAATGAAAAACATATTGACTTTTAGAAGAGGGAAGCGGGGGTGGTAAAGTGTGAACTCATTTCTAGGTTTTAGGACTCATTCCTGGAGCACTCTATCCACAGGTTGGAATGCTAAATCTTGGATTTATGATGTAATAAGGTA
>JAPZEB010000007.1:25962191-25973617 GCA_029783705.1 Chaetodon striatus
GTAGGTTTGTTTAATAAATGTTCTTTTATAAATGGACTTGCCTTTTTGTACTGTTTGAGTAAAAGCTTCAAGTTAATAGGCTATTTTGTCTTTCTGAGATCAGCTCTATGTTCAGACATCACACAATGCGGGCTGGAACAATAGTGGAGGGTCCTGTTTATTTTCATAAAATAAGACAAAAACAATTATCTTAAAATCATTTTGTATATTTCTTAGTAATTCTTGTGCTGATTCACCAGTTGATATAGTTCTATTTTTGAAAATCATATGAATATGCGCAGGTGCACGTGACGGCACGCTGACCGGCTCTGAGTCTGTTGTTGTCATTTCAGTAGAAAATGATTAGGTTAAAAATGATTTCATATACCACAAATACAAGCTGTGTGTATTTATTTATAACGTGTTGTCTAACGTGTAGATTTTTTTTTCTCCACAACTAATCGATTAGTTGAAAATTATGTATGACTTCAGTCCACCAAGATTTTCTTTGGTTGACTACAGCCCTAGTTATTAGTCTGTTATCAAAGTGGCATTACACTTGGTGAAGAGCATATTATCAATGGTTCAGGACTCGAACTTCAAAGTTTAGGACTTCGGACTTAATTTGAGACTTAAATGCAAACACTTGAGACTTACTTGTGACTTGCAAAGTAATGACTTGGTTCCACCTCTACTGCCCATGAACTGCGGTCAAAGTGTCAAACTAGGCAGCACTGATCAAATATGAATCAATATTCTGTTGCTGCATTGCCTTTTTTGCCTCAAATGTTCTCAGGAACACATTTTAGCATGGTTTAGCTGCAAAATGAGAACGTTTGTCAAAAACTAAACTAAACTGCCCACCAGCTGAAGCACACTTTCTCATTTTACAGCTAAGCAGTCACTAAAATATGTTTCTAAGAATATTTGAGGTTTGAAATAGGCAATGCAGCAACAGAATATTGGTCAATATTTGATCAGCGCTGGCTAGTTTCACCATACTTTATGAGCAGTGACTGACAGCTGCTCTGATTGCTTGTTTTTGTTCATGTTCAGTAATGCTATCAGAAGCGTTACAAAGCAACAGAGTAGAGAGATCAGGTACTACCACGAGGATATAATGACAGTTTTCGACAAATATACAAAAAGTTATTTTGGAAAAGTTACCAACTACAGTTTAAAATTTCCGTTTGAGTCATGTTTATGGCATAGAGTTCAGGAACCTGGCCTTAACCCTACTGGCCCCGACAATTGGTCATGTGGCAGGTTAGGTTTAGGCCAGGAAAGCTTCCGGCTTGGGCCAGATTACTGTAAAAATGTAACAGACTATTCTCTCACTCTTTCTCCCTCTGACTCTGCCAATCGTCTGTGTCCAATGCTGTAAAACCAGAACAATGAGCTGAAAACCCTACAAAGCTCTGTAGAGCTGAGGGGAACCGCACAGTCGAGTGACAGTTCTCTGCTGGTTTGTCACTAAAAGTAACCCTTTTCACAGGACACAGTCATTTGATTCATTGTTATAAAAATATTGGTTATACCACTGAGAGTTCTTTTTTTAACATGTTTACTGTAGAACATTGTAAAAAGTACAAGTTAATTGAGCTTGAAGTATCCTCTCTCCAGCAGGAGCACTCTCCTGGTTATTTCAAAAAGAAAAGTAGAGGGATCACAGCCATAAGACCCCAAAAGTGAAATATGACACAACTTGTCTGCTTGCTGTGAGCTAAAAGATCCCATCAATGCCATGTTGGGTTTCATCATCTCTAAAAAAGACGAAAAAGAAAAGAAATAAAGCAAATGCTCCAGAAAAATGCAGGCTGGACAGTTTTGTCAGTTACTCCCTACTTCTACATCAGCAGTGTTTATGTAATGCTCACACCCAGTCAATTTGAAGGTTATCCTAAGTTGGACTGTGCTGAGTGTTCTAGGAAGCCACAGGAGGCTAGCCTAATTGGCTGGAGAACATAGAATCACAAGCAAATTGAAATGCTTCATCACTTTCATTGGTTTCCCAAAGGATGGTGTCCCACATTTGCATCATTAAAGACTGTAAAAATGCTTCATTATCATATTTCATACTTTTATACTGATAGGGGGAAAACTGCCCATGCAGACCTGACTTAGTGAGAAGTGTAGTCACTTATTGAGAACAGACTCATTAAACACAGCCTTTATTATCGGTGTGGGACAATCATGAAAGCTGCCTATATTCTGCACAAATCACTCTAATACATTTAAATACACCAGGAAGTCAGATTTTTGCACAATAGACATAAATATGATTTTCAACCCAATCATCAGAAAAAAAAATGTCATTGTAAGTTTCTGCACTGCACAGATAAGTTATATTTGTGCATTATTATGTAGCGGATACATTGAAACTTTATGTTTCAACACTGCTGTGGTTAAAACGTGGTTAAGTTTACTCACAAAAACCACTTGGTTATGCTAAAGAAAAGATTTTGTCTTAAAATACCCCGTTTTGGGGGTGCATTTCCTGCTGGAAATGCAGCAATGTCTCACTATCCACTACAGGGGCAGAAGTCTGAGTAGGGTGGGTTTGAGGGGTGGTGGATGAGTCCAACAAACACCAACTTTCACCCAGGAGGCTTGTGTTTGCCTCTCATATGATTGTAAAGCCAAACCCTGTTATTTTTTCCTAAACCCAACCACGTGCTTTTGTTGCCTAAACCCAACCACATGCATGTGTTGGCTAAATGTAACTAAGTGCATTTGTTGCCGAAGGAAAATGTCAATTTGTGGTGTTGTAGCGACGTAATGCATTTGTTTTGAAAAAGACTGTATCCAAACTGTACATTTCCAGTAAAAAACGAAGTGTGCTTTGAAATCAGACAATGGATGTAACAGGCTGAAGTTGACACAGCGTCCCAGAACATCAAAAACACCAACGCACCCAGGGTACTTTGCACGTCATATGCTGCCATGGAAAGTCCATGACCAAACGCCTAAGAGTCACTCCATCCATCATCCACTCCACCTCTCGCTGACAAAGTCAGCTAATATACTGTCACTTTAGAAATGTTGATATGATACATATGAAACATACAAATGTAACATATTCATAGTACTCAGGGACACACATACCGACATTTTCTTCTGGCAGGTGGGTTGTTGATTTATAAATCTGGAATCCAGATATGTGTAATGTAGATTCAAATCACCAAATTTGACAGTTGTTTTCAGATCCCATTGTTTCAGATCATGTGTGTCAATCTAGTTGTATGCACTGGGTTTTGAACTGTCCTTCATGCCACTTGCAAATTGACAGTTGACATTGATGTGACATCCAGAGTGGATTCAGCTCTGTTAGCTGAATAAGAGCTAACTGTGTGACTGCAGCATCAAACACTCCTGCATATTATCATTCCCCTTTGAAGCTAATGTTGTGTGGTGCAGCAGAGGAGTTCTGCATTGGGACTTGATATTGTTACAGCAAAATACAAAGAGGGTAAAATGTCCATTCGTCATCCATCCTGCAGCTTGTTTTTGCCTCTGTGCTGGAAAAAATACACACCAGTTAATACATTTGTCCACGCCATTGTGTGATGCAGACAGATTAACGTTACCTAAACACACATAGCCAACCAGTTCAGATGGACTTTCTTACTGACTTTTTTCTTTTGCTCAGGAGGTGATCATTCATCCAGGACTCTTATCTTAGCGAGTGCTTTTCTCCTGTGCCTCTTTATCATCCTACTGTACTGGTTCCATATATCACGAAGCACAAGGTGCACGGAGGAGACAAAACCTGTACAATCTCATTAATGTTCAGCTCCTTAAAGATCCACTGCCAAGTTTACAATCTAATCTTAATATGGCAATACTGAATATAATCTCTTTCATCAACAAATCATCAGTCACTAACACTGTCATTAATGATAATAAATGACACTGCATTATCTTATGGAAACATGACTTGTATCTGACACTACTACCCAACTCCAACTTTGCACAAGCAAACGAAAATTAAAATAGAAGATTCAGCATTCATATATATGTACCTGTATATAGGATACAGGTACCTGTATATAAGATACAGGTACCTGTATACCTCGATACCTGTATATGTACCTATCGAGCTTTCTGTCCCTCTTGGCACATATGCAGCTCACAGTGATAACGATTTAAGTGTCAAAATTCTCAGTAATTTTTGAAACAATGGGTCCTTAATTTCAGACAGAGGTAGACAAAAGCAGGCTTGTATTTTCTAGCTAGTTACATTCCATTTTGCCACAAAAAATGGCACCTGTCCTTGACAGATTTTACCAGCTATAGCTAGCAAGCTAACTAAGCTAACATTAGCTCCATGAGTTGGTTAAAAATGCTGTCATGAGCTGACCTTTTGTATGCTTCCAACTGATTTTTTGCTGAAAACCAAGGTCAAAGTTGCATGTCCCACGCTAGTAGTCAGCATCCTTACCAGCTGATGATCCATGTTGAGATTTTGAAAAAAAAAAAAAAAATGCTAACATTATCCTAACCTAAAGGTTTTTATATGTATCAAACATATAATTACCTAATGATAACCTGTAGCTCTTGGCCTTGGAAGTAAAGCTAGGTTACTAGGAAACCAGCTAGTTAGCTAGAAATGCTAGAAACTGCAGTCTACACTGGAGCAAATAAATGCTCTGTTCAAACCAGTCCTTACGATTTTGCCCATTTTTTAGTTTTAGGGAGGCCCATGGACTGTATAAAGACGAATGTCATGACAGCTCCCAAAAATGAAGCCAAAACTCCCTGGTGGCTGGCAGCTGTATAGGTCATAAACCCTGCAGCCTCCATCTTAGCAGATGGGACATGAGCCAAACCACAGATTTATAATAATACCTAGAAAGATGGCGCCAATTCTTTTAAATGGAGTTGCTCACATGGTGCATACAGCAAAAAAGTATTTCGCTTCTGGATTTACTTCCATGGTATGTGTAAAAAAAAAAAAATCATAAAAGAAAGATGGTTTCTGCCATTTACACAATTCCTATCATGCTGCTCTTTGGTTAAGTGTTCATTTTTCTGATAAGTTTGGTTATAACTAGGTAAGTGATGCTATTTAAAGGGGGTTTGACATCATGATTGACAGCTGTGTGTTCCAGTCGTTGTGCTCATGATTAATTGCACTGCTTGCAATCGGCCGAACAGGCTGAGCAGGAACTGGACACCAAAGAGATCGCTATTGCACAGATTCTGGCTCCAAATGATGTCACCAGCACAAGATGGCAGCAGCCGAAAGCTGTTTATTTTGACTTCATTTTTGTACAGTGAGAAGGAGTTGAGACACATTGTACATCTTTATATACAGACATTAAGAGAGGCAAAATTTTTAAAAAAGGACACAAACCTTTACATACAGAGTATTGCTCTTCATAAAGCCTGTGTATACCACTTCCACCTACGTAGAAATCAAAACTTTGCAGGTCTGTGATCTAGTTGCTAAGCTATGGCTGGACAGCTGCTGGTCAGGAGAGAGATTTATTCAAGGTTGAATTGTGGCGGGGTTTTTTTTAAACTTCTATGCTCCTAATTTGGTTGCCTTACAAACAGTATTGCATAGTATGTCAGAGAAACATTTACTCATTAACAAAAATATGTATAACAGTAGATGTCACCATCTCTCCAAAATCCTCTCTACATTTTTCACTATTATATTACTTTTATGGTTAAATACTGCTGTATTGACTCTGAGGAAACTGGATGCAATGTAAAAATGTAAAATGCAATAGATAATCAGCACCTGCAAAGCAGGCTGTATAACCTCATTACATCAGAGTACCCTTGAATTCTATGATGCTATGTACAGAAAAAAATACACATACATATATATTGTGAACATAAAAGATATGTTGAAGGCTTTTTTGTGATTTGCTGTTGTGAAATGGGACTGTGTGGAAAAATGTCTTCAAACATTAACTGCATATGGAGTTATTAGCAAAGCATTCTGAAATGGCTTGCTCATAAAATCTGAATTTACAGTCCTAAAAAAGCCAGTCTCTGCTCCTTTCGTGGTTGGTTTGTTCACGGTTCATCTTTGCCATGCACAGTGCTTAGGGAAATTACAGCATGCAGTGCTTGGATAGTGCAGTGCCCACAGAGCGTTGCATAAGGGAAATACAATGTGCTCTGATTGTCTAGTCGACACATGAATGAAATATTTTGTGCAGTGATTAACCTTGTCACAATGACAGCGTGCCCCCACAGCATGTAGGTGGTCACAGGTGGAGTGTTTCGAGTCAACATCATTTTCACTCATTCTAATCATGTACATGCAAACGTCTAGAGAGCGCAGGCACACTTGTTAATTAAATATTGATACTGTTGAGTTTGAGCAGTAATAGTTATGAACGGGAAAATAATTTGTTCCTCATACATGCTGAAGGCAAGAGGCCACTGTGAGGCCGATACATTTATTCCCATTATTATCCTTTCTCTATGACTCATTACAGTACATTTAGGCTGTCTTCTGTAATGGCCATTACTCTAGGTCATCCTAAGCCCCATTTAGGACTGTGTCATCCATTGTATTGTAGTCTGGTCCAGATAGTTCCCTTTGAAAAGCTTAGGGGAGCTGCTCTATGTGTTGCTCTGAGATGGGGATATTAACCTGACAGAGATTTGCCAAACCACCCATTTTCTCCTCATCCATGAAGTCTTGTCTCTTGTAAAACTGAAATGAAACATACCATTCTGAAATACTTAAGACAAAGTACAAATCTCACCTAGATGGATTATCCAAGTGATACAAGCTACAGACATAACCCATTTATAAGCACAAAATCCTACAAAGCAGCTAACTAGGATACCAGAGACTGCACTGAAATGAAACAATCACAATATCAATTTTCTAACCTAGCATCCTTTCCCTCTGATATTTTCTGCCAGGCTTGACGCATTTTACTCAAATTTCAGTAGAACCATAGAGTAAATGTACACAACTCTGGTACTTTAGAGACAGATCAACTCAATGTATCCGCTATTCTCCTCTTAATAGTGTTTTAAGTGTGTGTTCTAAGTCCCCTTATTTACATGTTGGCATGTGTATTAGGGGTGGGGGGAGTTGGTAGACCAAAAGAGTTGTTTCATGAGTCAGTTCAATGGTGGGTGGTGGTAGCCATGGTACTGATGGTAATGTTCGTTGCTAGCGGTAGCATTAATGTTAGCTTGCTGCCTGCATTTAGTAATGCTGAATTTTTCACTTTGAAGCTCTGCTTTGCAATACCCGCTCTCATTTTCTATAACTGACCTTCACTTAATTCCAATTGGCCAAGCTGAAATGCTGTCTTTGTTGCCTCTTGGAAGCCGATGGAGGGGAAACACCCATTGCAACTAATGGTGACTGGGGACACAAGTAGAGTTTTCTCCACAAAAGTCACATGGGACAGCAATAAGACCATTCCAAACACAATTAAACAAGCAACATTATATGTACTCTCTGGGGTTTTTGACTATTTATAGCATGACCAAGCAATGACTTTATGAGTGGGTCCCTGTGTTGTATGTACAGTATCTATCTCAATGTATCCTCATACAATGGTTTGGATAATATCTAAGAAATCAGTAGCCCATGATTACACACTTAATGTAAAGTTACATATGGAATGTAAAATTATGTAGTTACGTTTAGGAAAAGAAACATAATAAAATATCTCAAAGTTCACTTGATTTTTACGTAGTTCCAAACACTTGTCTCCTGGGGGAAAGTCCTGTGTTGTTTGACACATCCACCACCCTAACCTGCCTCCTGACATAGACTCTCGGTCTTTATATGCCGACTTTCTTTCTTTACTCTCATCAGTCATTGATCATGTATCTGCAGCCTCCCCAGTTATGTGGTTTATAGACAAACTACTGGCTCAGGATTACATGGGTTATAAACAAATTGCGGTGCATTACTTTTCGTAGGTATATTTACAAACAGTGCATGAGAACAGCCTGATCTATCTATCAGTGAGGACGCACATGTACAAACATAGACATTCTTGCCAGCGATTTTATCCTATTTCACTGATTGTCAGTTGGAAGCAATAATGTGCAAAGAAGTCGCAATGCACAGAGGCAGGGAAAAAGAAGACATACATGTAAATAATACACACCTGATCTTGAACGCACACACACAGTAAGAATTGAAAATAACTGCGTATCAAACACTAAGATGACTGTGCCAGAGGGAACCTTGATGTTGTATTTCCATCACTGCTAATCAAAGCTGGAACTCATAAATAACCGTGACGACTGCAGAGTCATTTGACCCAGGTGTGAAAGCCGAATGTAACCTCTCCCATTACTTACAAAAACCAGATGTTAGTAGATTTTTTGTGCAGTTGGAAGGGGCTTAACAAATGCATCATGGGATGAAGGTAGTCAAACTTACAGATGTAACAACAACACAACTACCCCACTAAACTCACTGGCTAATGTCAGTCCAACCATTTAACCAAAACTGGTGGAAATAAACCAACAAAATGGGCAAAAAATGACGGCAGGGGTAAATTAAGTGTTAGAAGTATTGGTTATTTTATCTACATCCATTTAGTTTTACTTGTACACTCATAAAGATGTCATATAGCTGTATACTCACAGGTCCTCTCTATATATTACCAGTTTTTTAAGCTGTAGGAATTAGCACATCCAGAGTTAACTGGAGAATGTAATTAAGTCCAGTAGAATTATGACTCTAAACTCTCAGTGACCACATGAGCCCTGCGAACATAAAGGGATTATACATGGCTCCTAAGACTCTGAGATTGACGGCTTTTGCTAAAGAGCCAGTGTCCCGTGCCAGAGTGGGCCATGCTGCTTGCTAGTATAATACTCACATAAACTATTCCAAAGGACAACTGGTGAAATAGGAAGCCATTTAATTATATCTGGTTCCCATGTTGACCCGGAAAGGATTTCAGTCTTCTTGTGATTGAAATATCTTCTGACAGGTGCTCTGCTTTGTAATATTTATAAATGTCCCTACTTAAGGGTCCAAAGCCCTCAGGCTTCATAGCATTTTTTTAGCCTTTATCTTTGGTTGGCCGCACTTGAGGGGTGAAGGGGTGGGAGAAGGGTGAAATTATGAAAGGCACCGCTGGCCATTTCATGAAGAGTCTGACCTGACATGTGACATACTTTCTTAATTTCTGAATACAATGTGTGATAATGGCAATGCGGGAGCTTTAAAAGCTCATTTCCGAAAATAATTCCAGTTGTGCTTTTAGCCAGGAACTAATAATTGAGCCCACAAACAGTAGGTGACTCACCTCAAAAAATACTTGTCTACCAATTAAGCTCTTTGACTTTTTGTCTGAAATTTGACTGGAAGGAATCTAACCGTGTGTTGAGCCGTCAGCTATTCAGACTTGGAGTCTGTTGCAAACCGTTGAGAGATATCTGACAGTTATATGTTACCACAGTGGGTACTCATTCAGTTCAGCATTTAATGTGACACAACACATGCACAAAGGGAGATTGATATTAGAGTAATGGGTTTTTTCTTTGGGCCATTTTCTTCATCTTCTTTCATCATCTCCCCCATGGAAATTAAATCACTGGCCTTGTTTTTCTGGGATGAATGTGCAGTGAATGTTTTCATAACTGTTTCCTTGAAAAGTTTTTTTTTTCTCTAATATTTGCTGTAGAATTTTTTGGTTATGTAGAGAGTGTAATTCATAACAGCTGTGGCAGGAAAGACTGGATGCACCGTAGGGTGCATACTATAATACATTATCATTTTATAATTTATTGGATATTTTTTTATCACATCTTCTTCCTTCCTTGATTTATGTATTTATTACATACATGTTTTATTTGTATCCACCTTGTTCCTGAGGGTGCAACTGTAGAAATAATCATTGGTGCAACTTGCTGTGAGATAGCAGAAGTAGTCGTAGTGAGTAGCATTGACTGTCTATGGTTACTTCCAGTGGCTAATCCTGGTGGCTAACCACCAACAATGTTTTTTTTTTTTTTTTCCAAAAGTAAATCACCTTTAATTTAGCAAATATTGCTTTGTGTTTCACAGATTTTGAACTAATGTTAAATTACGATTTCCTAAATTGTCCCGGCAGAGCTCTGGTACCTGTTGTACTGTCCAGGCCTGTAGCATTACAACAATCAAACTAAGCTAAATTTGAACATGCACCCAGAACAAAAGGGGTATATTCCTGTTACCAACAGTACAGTTGACATCGCCTATGCACTGAGAGGAATATGCTGCCAACCATCCCATATAATACCGGGAGCAGGGTTGCAACAATATGAGATTTTCACTGTGCGATACCAGTCTCAGAGAAAATCGCAGTTTCACGGTATTACAGAGTTACTATTATAAGTCAAAATGACCTTTAACAGAATTAAACCAGTGGGGTTATTTTTGGTTGGTTTTATTACTATAATTAAAACCTAAAACCATTAAATGAATAAGTATGTACAAAGTAAAATAAAGTTGAGACTGACCACTGCAACCCTTCTTAAAACCAATTTTTTAATGGAAGTTTGTGTTAATAGTCTCCCTTTTGAAAATAACTAAAATAAAGTTGAGATAGGCAAATGTACACGGTATTATAACTGTCAACTTTAATATCATGGTATACTGGTAACCGGCAGACCACTGCAGCCGTAACCGGGAGGATCATCCCATATTGAAAAATAAAATGCACTGTCCCTACTAAATCAATACAGGACTTGTTTTTTCCTGTGTTTTGGTGCATATGCTACTCTTAAAGCATAGACTATGTTTTCACATGCTTGGAATGACATAATAAATAATAAAACCAAAGGAGTTTCTGGCGCATTGAAGTCATGGAAATCAGAATCTGCCGAAGAGAATGGCACGTAGAAAGACAGGTCGGTCACTCAAAATTAGAAAATTGCCCATTATAATAGAAACTCAGCAGCATATACTGAGTTATGTGTTTACCTATAGTCATTTAGGCTGAGAATGTGTTACTAATTTATCTAACTTCTTTCAAGTCACTTAAAATAAATGCCTATTATTATTTACAGACAAGCAGAGCATTAACTGGTAAACATCACTTTATTCGCATGGAGCTAAAATTAATATGGAATTTTGCTCAACGTTCGAATGTGTAAGCATCTGTTTAGGAGTCCTAAGAGAACATAAATAATCTTTTAGATTGAGTAGATGTTTACCATGAGCTAGCTTGGACTTTGTTAAATTCAACAATATGTTAACATCGCAAGATAAGCTAATCGCTAATGTGCTTGGTTAAAAAGGAAAAAACAACTACTATGCTTTAAGATCGCTGTCAGAGATGACAGAGGTATCATCATTTCGGTGAACAAACCCTTTAAGTCTCTGGGCTCCCAAGCTGTGACTTGACTAAACCTTCTAATGAAGGCACAGCAGTTCTACAGTGAGTCTTATTTGGTCACAGATTGAGAGCACCTCATTTAATTATGGACTTTTAAGATAAGTATCCGTCTTT
>JAPZEB010000007.1:25979024-25991826 GCA_029783705.1 Chaetodon striatus
AGCTGTGAACACTGATTGTCCATGATTTATCCCTGACAGTGTGTGATTCTGGATTCTGTGTGTTATGTATTTTGCTGTCTGTTTTGTTTTAATATGACTACTGCCTGTATCCCAGATTGCCCCCTGGGGACATTCAAGTTTTACCTTACCTAACCTTAGTTTTTGGATTTCGGAGAGTTGCTCATGTTTACTAATGTTTTTGGATTGTCTAAGACCATAGGACATGTATGAATTTTGAAAATGGATGACGTTCCCCTTTAAATAGAAGTATGAGCATGAAAATGAGCATAAGAAGTCCTCTGTAAGCCCAAAACATGTTTCTCTAACCTTAACCGAAAAGTCTTTGTATCTCTTCAGATATTAACCAATGTTGTCACAACATAAAATTGAAAATTAAAACATGAATAAGTGCAAAGCTTCAACATATCTGCTACATATAAAAAGTACATATTTAACATATCCATGGTTTGCAGAAACGTAAAGCCAACAATTCCTCTGATGATTGGGTTGTTACAGAACAAGGGCACACCTTTGACCTGAAGACTGAACAAGAAAACTTCTGACTTTAACTTTCCGGCTGTACGCTAGAGTGATTAGTTCTAAATCTGTCTAAACAAATGGCACTGTATTTGGCATTTCTTCTTCAAGTACAAAACCAACACACAGAGCTGTTTCCAAAATCAGATGCTGTTGCCATGGATGAGTTTTTCTTGGCTTGCTCTTAAAAGCAGATTACAGTAAAAACTACTTGTTTTTGTCACTGCATACATTTTGTAAAAAAAATAAAAACAAAAAAAAACCCCACTTGTTGTATTTTGGCACACATAACTATTTCACTAGCATTGCAGCAGGAGTGCAGGATGTATCGACCAAAAGTAGAACACACAAACAACAAACTCATATATCAGCTACTGTATGAATGGAAACCACTCCCTCAAGAGAAAAGTGAGTCTATAAAATATTGAAAAGGCATCTTTAGAAAAGAGACTTCAGTAAAACTAAAATTTTTGCTTTGGTCTTTTTTCATTATTAGAATTCAGATTATTGCAGCACTATTCATTTCTCAGAGCTTGTCTGTGTCCCCTTGTGTTGTATCTAATGGCTTATGTATTGCTACATTGTGTGTGCATCATGGAAAGTAATGTTTAGTTAAAGGGAAACTTAAACCTAGATCCTATTTTGTAATGTTTTTGTGGTTAAGTAACTGATGTACACAACAGTTTTTGAAATTGGTCCAGTATTGAGAGTGCAGCCCTGAAACAGGCTGCAGTGTAATCACTGTAAGTAATTGTGCACTGTCAATTAACATCCACTAAAAGTGCTTGTTTTTGCCACTGACAGGCTCAAATTGTTATTTTAAGTGTTGGACAACATTATGGAAAGGGTCCCAACAGAGATCCAGATCCAGTCTGTTTTTTAAGGGTCATTTATACTCTGTACATGTACGAAAATAGATGCATCCATTTCAAACATTGTAAACACTACTGCCCTCAGACTTCCACGCGTTCTTTATGGTGGCATAGATACAATATGTGGCACTAGGGGGCAGAGTAAAAAGTTTCATGCAACAACAAACAAGGCGACGGCGCAGGAGGTTGTAATATTGTACCTTTAAACGGAGGTAGCGTTGTAGACGTCAGAGGTCTCTGCAGCCATTATATACATCTCCACATGTGGATGGAGAATTCTTTTCACTATTTCACTATTTAGGTGGGTATGAGCAAGAGGGCAGCAGGGCTACAAGATCTTCTCAGGAAAAACACTGCTGAAGTAAAACCAGACTCCATCCGGCTGAATTTCCTTGGGTACCTGAGAAGAACGTTTAAGGACTGGAGCACAGTCCTTTAATGTCATTACATAATACTGATCTGTTTCATTCCGCCTTCTTTTTTTTTGTTGTCGTCTCCTACGGTCATATCTCGCTTGAACTACACTACACTTCCTCCACGATATCTGGTGGTACTGCTCCATTTTGTCTCTGTCTGTAAGCTTTCAGATAATTGGCACGCATACTGACGAAATTAACGCAGAGTACAGACAGAAGGCTCCGTCAGTGTGCACATCCAATGTTGACCACAAATGAGCCCTTACTGTGTGTGACCAAGTCTTGCTCAAAGAAAAGTCTCGTTCCAAAATCTTGCGGACTTTTCCACAGTGTCAAAATATTCAGCCATGACATTGACATCTCTTCCAGCACTGCTCTCTCCAACTCTCAGGGGCATTTCCACAGTTGTTTTTTCTGCAACAAGCCACCTCTCACAAGAATTTCAGAGCAAGACTTCTCCTTGAGTGGGACTTGGTCACATACAATAACAAACACACGAGCAAAAGGTAAAGAATACATTTAATTTCTCTGTAGTGTCCTTTTCATAATGTTGTCAGACACAAAAATAGATATGTCTATTTGAAATATGGTAAACGTCACTGCCCTCATACTTCCATGCGTCCTTTATGATGGCATCGATACAGCAAATGGTACTAGAGGGCAGAGTTGAAAGTTTCACACGACAACAAACGAGGCGATGGTGCAGGAGTTCATAATATTGTCCCTTTAAATGGTGGCAGCATTGTAAGTGGTGGAGGTCTGTGCGGCCATATCACATTACATCCCAACATGTGGACAAAGAATTCTTTCCACTGTATTACTATTTAAATTTCTTTGTCATCTCCTACAGCTGTTTGTCGCTTGAACTAAGCTACGCTGCCTCCACCATCTCCAGTGGTACTACTCTGTTTCGTCCGTATCCGTAAGCTTTCAGAAAATGTGCACGAACACAGACAAAATGTATGCAGAGTACGGACAGAAGGCTCCATCCTTCTCCATATCTAAATTGAGCATAAATGAACCCCTAAATTAACAATCTGAGCCTGTCAGTAGCAAAAACCTCAACTTTTAGTGGACGAACATTGCACTGGTGCAGTGCTCTTACTTAATGCTGAACCAATTTCAAAAATTGTTTTTGTGCCATTAGACAGAAAATCATGGGTAAATAGGGTCCAGGTTGGAAAAATTGAAATATTTCTCTTAAATGTTGCTGTTGTGTATGGAATTGTCATGCAAAATTTGTGGACTTGCGCAAGATTGGACCCAGTAACAGGAAAATTGATAACACGACAATAAATATCATATAATGTTCAATGTGTACTTTGTACTTTGACTATATGTATAATGCCACTTTTGTATGCTATTTATCCGGCTCTTAAAACCAAGCTCAAAGCACACAAAGTAGTGCTGTGGTCTTAATTTCAACAAACATCAAATGCTTCATGTCCCCCTTTGAGGTTGGGAAAAGCTGTTGTGAGAGGCTCTCCTGGTTGAGAACTCCTTTAATCCGAGTAGTATTCAGCAAATTTAAAAAAACTGACAACATTTAAAACAGGTGGGCTGAGCAGACATTTGCATTTATATATGGAAATACTCACTCGTATTCGCTGCACCTCCAAGAAGGCAGCTCTTTGGAAGGACCTCTCCCAGATAGCCAGGTCGGTGGCCAGCTCTACCCTGAAGGTGTGGCTCTGGCCGTGGCCGACCAGAATACTGAAGCACAGAGACTCATTGTCCTGCTGCTCGGGCGAATGCTCCAGCCCTAAGTAGAGCCGCGCCTGAAGCCAGCAGTCCTCTGCCATCCACAGCTGTGACACAAAATTTTAATTATTACATGTGGGGGAAAAGATTTTGCCCTCTCTTCAACTTTTTTCACAGTTAAATTTAGGGGTGAAAATGAGAATAAAATTCCTTAATTCTCAGGTTTAACATAAAGATTTGAGTGGGTGCATTTCCTGGTTTGCAGATCAGGAATATCTGCTCAGGTTAAGGGAGCCCTGTTTAGTAGACTACTTGAAACACTGTTCTATCAGATAAAACAGACAAAAGGCATCAATCTATAGTGAGATGAAAGCTGCAGTGATCAAATTTTGAACATCCCTGATGCACATCACAGCACCGTGCTCTTAACATACCTTGTGAACCTTGAAAAGAACCTCATAGAGGTTATATGTTGTTTCAGCTTGTCCCCAGTCAGCTGCATTGATCTAAGAAATAAAAAGAGGAGAGATGAAGAGGCAACAAATCAAAACACTCGTTAACAGCACCTTTTTTTATCCAAATACTAAATGCATATGAAAGTTATGCATGTAGCTTAGCTGTGTGAATGATTGGATGACTGCCAGTGTTAGTGAACAACTGGATTTATCCTGTTGCCCTTTGCACAGGTGGAAAATTTACATCAAGACTATAACGCTTGGCTTATCCACAAAGAGTAAAGAGTCCCGATGGTGTAGCATGTACAGAAATGTACAGACACACAGTACAACTGTAGTTACACAACAACCAGGCACAGGAGAGTAGCTCAAGAACAGAGATGCTTATTTAAAAATCCAGCTGGTTTTTCTTCCAAATTCCAAGTTTCTGACATAAGAAAATTCAAACCATCAATCATTCAAAATTACATTCACATTTGTAATAACAAAAATGACTAAGAATCCAGAATACATTTGTCATAGTAGGAAGTGCACAGGTGTAAAAAAAAAATCAAATTGATAGCTGAATTCCATTCAGCTGCTTCGGTTTCAGGGTCCTAGTATTGTGCTGGCTCACTGTCATTCTGTCATATCTCAATGAGACACTTGGAAAGAATGGGCTATTGTTGATGTTACAGTTTTAGTAACTCATGTGCTTTCCCTGTTCTGACAAGTCAAAATGTCTATGACCTATGAGTGTGGGTGAATCGAGTGTCTGCAGCTAGTTCTGACATGTAATACCAGCAGGACAGAGGAAACTGAACTAATTTTAGATAGCAGAGATAACAGCTCAAAATTTGGATAATTTGCAATAGAGGACCACATATGTAGATATTATGGACTCAAAGTTACATTGATTACATATGGTAATCTTGCAGTCTGCCACGCTGTAAATTTTCCTGTGAGCTGTTTTCCGTCTTAATGCTCACTGAAAGATGATCACAAACACATTTGTCTTTTTCAAAAAGACGGATGAAAGAATGCCACAGAGGTGATTTCTGCCTGCTGTACATGGTTTAAAGGAATACTTCACCCCTAAAATCATATTTGAAAATCAAGTATTCACCCAGATACCTCGAATTTGTGAAGAAAATGTTTTTCTTGCATGCTCCGACTGTAAACCAAGAATCCAAAAAATAGAGAAAAAATTCTTGACGAACTGAGGTAAAGGGGGGCGGTGTTTACCAACAACAAAACCAAATCTGAAAAATTAGGCCGTCGCTGAAGTGCCATGGACTGCAGTTCCTCAAATGGCCACTTGAGGCTGGCTCCAAAAAAGAGTCAATCCCCATAGACATGTTAAAACGCCCGTATATAAATAAACCTGTTTACAGCCTGGCGCTAAAATGGTTTGGGTCTCTAAAGCTGGTTTCAACGTTCATGAAAACTTTGCATGTTATTAAGGCTTAAAGCATTGAATAATTAAGGGCTGGTTGCTTTGAGTGACAGGTGGGTGCTATCACCCCACTACCATGGTGACAACATTGGTCCAGTAGCGTAACCATGGCTTAACCCCAGGTTCACATTTTATAGGCGTTGCTGTAGCCATTTTGTCCATTTTTTCAGTTATATGTAACATTTTTTCCACCTTAAAAACTCTTGTTCACTGTTTGGTTGCACTAAAAAACCCTCTAGAGTTGGATGTTCAGTTTTTCTTGTAAGTACTAGTAAGTAAGTAAGTAAGTATTCAAACTTAAGGTTTAAAAATCGCAGTCCAAAAACTAACAGGTGACATCATGGTGGTTATGTCCATTATTTTATACAGTCTATGACTCTCACACGACTTGTCTTTCCATTCACAGGCAGGATTTCAATGAAATCCATAACCAGAGTTCAACACACTGAACATACTTCTCACTGGTGAGATTGTTTATGAGACAGTGTTTTGAATAGTAAGGTTTTAGTGAAAATGCATGTTTGGGAAGTACTGAGCGTATGACTGGTTGAATGAGACTTGGCTTATACTGCATGAGTTGAGTGAGAGTCTGTAAATGGATGTATAGTTTTGCTGTTCTTAATCCCGGCCCCCATCCACTTTAATTCATTAAGAATTCTCTGTGCTTTTGAATTCTTCATTCACCGGGGAGGCATGCGAGAAAAACAAAGTTTTCCTCATTAATTTAATGTAACACAGGGTGAGTAACTGAAATACAAATGATAATTTTAGAGGTGAAGTATTCCTTTAATAAAACTACAAGAATGTTACTTGACATTAATTAAGAATATTAATTATATATCTGTTCAAATTTCTTCTCATATTACTCAGTTTCCAGATCCAAACCATCATCCTGCCATTCTTTACACATCTTATAGTGTGAGCAAGACTATATCCCTGTAATTATTATTATTATTTTTTTTATCATTGGCAAATTTGCATGTAAAATTAAGTTATGCAGGTTTCACAGGGTAACTACAGCTTTCACATTACCTAAGTCACGCTCTTAAAATCCAGGTCTTGAGCAGGGAAAACCATATCTAGCTATGGTGTAAGGGAATTATTAGAGTGGTGCTTCAAATATCCCTGGGTTAAAATGAATGACTATGCTAAAAAGTTTGAAGCATGCTACACTGACCACATTTTTTACACAGCACGCACACTAACTGAGACAGACAAGAGCCTTCTCAGTAGATTTTATTTTCCGGGGCGTGTTTCATTAAAGCACATGCACTAATGCTACCCTGCTACATATTCAGGTCCTCTCTACCTCAGGGATATTGGCTGCTGCCATATTTCAACAAAAGCCTGAGGACAGGTCTGGCATTTCACAACCCAGCAGCTGCGTAATGCTTTCAGTTCATGGAAGCATCATTTCAACGACTCCACAATTCATCCATGATGTTTAATGCAATCCGTTAGAATTACAGCTGATGACTTCTCTCAGTAACACCTCGTCAGCATGATTTGTTAGTCCTGTTTAATTGGTCTGTGTCAGGTAAAACAATACTTTTCATTCCTGCAACTGCTCTCCATTCAGTTTACTGATTCTCTTACATGCTCCCAGGCTTTAGTGATGTTCTTTTTTTGTTAAAGCTAAAGGCGCTAAAAAGTATTTTTTTAGTTTGTTTCAACTTCAGAGACTTAAATCTCTGCATCAGAAAAAATCTCAGATTTCTTTGCCGTTGGCATGTTCAGCTCAAAGGAGACATCAGAGACATTTCCTGCAGCATTTAGACAACTTTGGTACCACATAATGGTCCATTAAGGCCCTTCCTTTATGTTAACAAGTGTCTTTGCAGAGATGTCGATGCTGGCGCAGAAAGAGCAATATGTATCAAAGCTGATTACTTACAACTAAGTATGCACATTAGCAAGATGTTTAAGCCAACAGCCACTTGTATCCAACAAAATTTGGAAACTTTCCTACCGAACATCGATCACTAAAGCCCCTCGAGAAAACACAGGCATCACCCACAATGCTGTTGAAAAATCGCCAACATTGATGGTTTTCTCTTTGCTGTGGTGATGCCCCGAGCAGAACAAAAGAGAGTCCGCCTCCACACAGGCCTGTTTGATGGTATCAACAAGCTCAGTTTGAGAGTCTCTGCTTGAACAAGGCCAGACTCTTGTCCCTACCATGGAAACAAACAGCTGGAGTTCCCATCTCTAATCTCACAAGCAGCGAAAAAAATGTAGAGAGGGAATGGCCAATATTTGCCATACTGACAGCTATCTTATTTTACACAGGAAAGAAGGTAGTCAGCTGTGAGCCAGTGTTGGAGTATACTGAACTCCAATGTGTCAGTGCAAAGCAAGCACATAATCCATGTTCAACTGCGTTACTCATGGATATAAGAATTACATCAAGCACCCACATTATCTTAGTGAGATGAAGGACTTTATTTCTTTCAAAGAGGACAGCGTCATTGGGACGTCAAAGGGCAGAGTTGGCAGAATTTTCTGAAGTAAATGGACTGCTGGCTGAGAAACAGCTGGGTGACCCTCTTAGCTCTGTGTCACATAACCCAGACTATGATGCATCTTAAACCTCTTCCTCTCCACTATGATGCCAGCATCCTTGGCCAACATTACCATTTTTCAGAGGTTGCAGTGGTCTGAATTTCAAAGCCAGAGTGAAGATACTGGTATTATATAAAACTGGAGGACCTAAAAAATCCACTGGTACCAATCATGTCATGTCAACTTGTACAGACGCAGACGGAGCCTTCTGACAACACTCTACATTCATTTTGTCCTTATTTGTGCACATTAATGAAAGCTTACCGATAGGGACAAATGAAGCAGTACCACCAGAAATTGTGGGGTCAGTGTAGTGTAGTTCAGGCAAGATGCGAGTATAGGAGACGATGAAGACATTTAAAAAATGCCAGAATGGAACAAATCGGTAGTATGGGGAAGATAATTCTCTATCCACATGTTGCAATGCATATTTTGGTCTGACAGACCAACACTATCTAACACACTGCCACGGTTAAAAGGTAGGCCTACATTATTCCGACCTCCTCCTCCACTGCTTTGTGTGTTGTTGTCTGAAACTTCTGACTCCGCCCTCTATGCCATTTATTAGCAGTATCTATGTCATCATAAAGGACGCATGGAATTATGCGGGCAGTAACGTTTACATTTGAGATGAATGTAGCTATTTTCGTACATAGAGGAAGTATAAATGGGCCCTTGAGTGACACTCCAAAGTTCACCTAAATTCTGGCAAAGGAAAAATTGACACGGTCATTTTTACAGGGGTCCCTTGAACTCTCAATCCAAGATATCTAAATTAAAATAGGGTTCTGTGGGTACAAATCAGTATCCTCTTTACAGACATCTCCATATTATGCTAGTCCCATGCTGTTTTTCTCATGCAGTATAAATGCATTATTTTTCACCTATTGTATTTGAATATTTCTGCCTAGTGGGGTCCACCTGGGGTCTTGGAATGGCATAAATTGGGTATGACTGAAAAGCTGAGCAATGTGGATGTAGCCATTTTATTGTTGTAAGACCACTTTTTGAACCTTGATCTCACTGCTTAAAATCACCTTTGGTGACCTCTGGGATAATCACACCCTCATTAAAACTTTACAAGCACAAAACTTGAGACCTCAAGCATTCAGAAGATAGATAGCTTTCGTAGGTATAGTAACAACAGGACATCCGATTGGAAAAATGCAATTCTTGCAGAAATCTCCAAGGTCTCATGTTTCTGAAATTTAAATCATAGCATGGTTTTTTCTCTGGTAATCCTTAAGGTCCTAGTTTCTTAATGTGGTATTTTGGAGGGATTTATGATAATTTTTTTATCAACTCTTGAGGAGTAAAAAAAACAAAACAACTTAAAATCAGCACTAAATCTGTGTAACAAATGGTACCATCTAAAAAACTGATGCAACAACTTATGAGACATACTGTAAAACGTCAATTAATAGCCCAGGCTATTATTTGCTTAAATCACTGAAATCAATAGGCCTATTTTTGGACAGGCGTTTCTATTTTTGGACAGGCGTTTTTATGGGACAGGCCTTCAATTCCTTACTTTAACACAAAACTGTTGCTCAGCAAAGATTGGAAATACAATCAAATTAATCTGATTTAATCAATTTGATCTAGCTCTGACAGACAGTGCATCAGAGAGAGAGAGAGTTAGGTTACTTGAGGATTACAGCTGGTACAACACCACTTTATCCTGTTAAAACTATACCCACAACTTGGATTCATTTTTATGAAAAACCTTTTGATTCTTTTGATCTAAGGACCCTTACAGACTAAATGAGTATGAATATTTCACAAGGTAATCAAGGAATGGACACATAATTTGAGGTGGCCAATAACCCAGTTTTTAACTTCATAAGAACTTCTTTTTAAAAAAAATTAACTGCTTGGCAACGAGACTAAGCGTCTAATTTAGACAAGCGTTTATTTGTCAAAATGTGTATCCACGCCAAGCTAGTTAAAGGGACTAGGCATTTAATTGAAGTTTTACGGTAATTAAACATGGGAAGGGCTATCATATACTTCAATTATAATGTTCTAAGCTCTTATACACTCTAAAGGTTCAAAGTTTGACTGGATGACTAACCAAAACACAATGCTCATTAGAAATTTAGGACTAGAAAAAACAGACACACCATGCTGAGCTGCATCTCACACTAATCTTAAGGTTCTCTGCTTTCGGGTGATGTAGAACACTTATATGTGGCATATACTGTTGACCTGCTATGACCCCAAATGATCATCTGTCTCTCCCTTAAAGAGACAAAAAATGGGTCTATGTTAGGGAGGCTGGAATAGAAGAGGCTGAAGGGAAAAAAGGGCATTTTGGGCAAAAGGCTTATTTGGCTCTAATCCCGCATTATGAGGGTCATGAAATTTGAGTCTGAAATCTTTATAGACCAATCAACCTTGTCTGCTTTCCTCATTTAAGTGGAGGGTCAAAGGAAATGCTGCAATGAAAGCAGCATTATATCCTTGAGATACTAAATTTCAGCTTTCAGGAGCCTCTGCTGTCACCGTCACCACAAGGTGAGAGGTCCCTCTTCAGAAAAAAGACCCTTAAACTGTTATAGTTTAACGGTATGGCTGGGTATTGTTTGAAAAATTATGAAACTGTTACCAATGAAGAGATACCGATAACAATAGAGTACTTCAACTGATACCTTCATTTTCCCACTTTATTCTATACCCATCATATGAATAGGAGCATTCAGCGGCAAAAATGCCACCAGACACCACAGTCGGTAGTACAACTATAGTTTTTAATGTTTTTGTCACATCCTAGCACGTTGAACTTCCAAGTCCATCAGATACACCACATTCAATTTCACCACATCTTTGAGTGCATGGGTTGTGGCTGCTACATTAGTGGGCCAATCACATGTCCCATTGGACTTGCGGTGAATGGCTGCAAGCAAAACTTTTTTTCTAGATCTGGGTACAAAAAGGATCAAACACAGGTGTCGTTTCACAGGAGGAGTTTTGATACTACTGGGTTCTGGGTTATTTTGGTCGATGCGTATCGAACTGATACCCAGCCCTACTCATAGGACCTCACAACGAGTGATAGGAGACACTTGGGGTTTAAACAAAGCCTTGAAAAGACAGGCTAAAGTCTGCTCTTAATGTGCAGCTTAAAATATGATTGAAAACCTGTTCAAATTTATAAGCGAAAAACAGGCACACTAAAGTCTGCTTGGAACCTTCACAACAGAAAAGGTGAGCCACAGCAGCTTGTCAAACCGTGTTAAAGTATGACGAAAGCTCTCCAAACAGGAGCCAGGACAGGCCAACAGAGACTCAACAACTCATAATGTGCGCAGCTCACCTTGGCACTGTTAATCACAGCGTCCAGAGAGTAAACATGATTAACCTGCAGAAACACTTGCCAAATGAAGTAGGAAGATGAAAGAGGCCCATTTTGGACTACAGTGGTTTTTATACTGATGGGAGAACAGAGCTTATGTCATATTGCAAACAAACACAGCACAAAAGGCCAAATTCCTTTGTTCACTGGCCCTGGCAGTCAGGTGGAAACATTTTTAGCTGATACTGGACCTGCATTAAATATCATCTCATGGCCAGTGTCAGCCACTTTGGATTTCTCTCAGGCCACTTGTAGATGGAAAACATTTTAGAAATTACACAGTGAAGTTTTAGTTTCACTGCACATTTGATCTGTTGAGTGTTAACAATGCAGAATAGATTTAATTTAGGTAACATACTATGTCTCACAGGTCCTCTGACAAGCTAACCTTAAAAGGATTTAATTAAAGTCGGGTGTCAGTGGAGATATTAAGTATCTTATTGTACAAAACCCACAGGCTTAGAGGCTTTTCCACCCCTGGAAAGAGTACCAATTGTGAGGTCCTCACTGAATATGTTTCTGGCCAAATCTGGTCCAGTGTGAAGACAATGAATACTGGATATTTAATATTGCCAATCATAGGTTGCAGTCTAAAATATAAGTAGTGACACAAGCATGCAAAACCCCATTATGCTTGTTATGAAAACTCATTAAATGTATTATGCATGTGTTGTTACCATGTTTAATTATTAAGGCTATAAAAACCTTGGGGGCATTCATTTCTGTGACTGGTTGCTTTGATGATGAGATACATTTTGCACCTACTGTACCACCATTGTCACCATCATCACAGTGGGGAACACTGTTTGGAATGTCAGCAGGGACAGGATGCATTTGCAATCCAAAACAGTAATTGGCTGAAACTATCAGTGAGATCATGTTATATAAAAAATTAGGGCTACTCAGTTATGGAAAAGATCAGAATCAGCTATATTGGTCAATATTGGGATCGTGATTATATAACGTGATTACTCAGTGACTCTGGAAACATCAAGCATTTATTGAAAAAAAACGTGTTCAAATAAAAACAAAAACAGATGAATAAATAGAATTAATAATTTATAAATATAAACACAGTGCAAGGAGAGAAGTAAAGACCCTGCGCTATTGGCAGATGAGCCTTAGACTGCAATTACTCTACGCAGTATTACCTTACTTTTTCTTTTTAATTGTATGCAAATTTAAAACAGTGGTGACTTTACAGGCAGACAATTACACACACACACACACACACACACACCTACACACACACACACACTCAGAAAAGCAAAACAAGGTCAAACAAGGACATGCTGAACTTGATAAGGTATATATGCAAAGTAGAAACGCAGACCAAACAAGGATAATTCCATTGTGAACATTTTGCAGTTACTCTCACTGAAATTAATTTAATAACCAATTGTTGTAGGGGAAGTCTGTTTAATGTAAAATAGAATATATATATATATATATATATATATGTATATACA
>JAPZEB010000007.1:26021087-26031490 GCA_029783705.1 Chaetodon striatus
GTTTTTCAGTATAGTATGTGAATGAGTTTGGGTTTCATATGTGTATGTGCATGCTAATTCTGAATAATGTCCCATCCAGCCCCTCATACAAGACCTCTGTAACAAAAGGTTACTCTAAAATGTCTAGTTTGATCACACACCACAATGCCAGATGTCAAGTGTTGAGAGAGCGTGCCATTGGCATGCTGACTGCAGGAATGTCCACCAGAGCTGTTACCTGTGAACTTTGTTGATTTCACGACCATAAGCGTCTCTACTGTCATTCCCATTAATTTGGCAATACATTCAACTAGCCTCACTACCACAGACCACATGCAACCACATCAGCTCAGTGCCTTAACATCCACAGTCTTCTCCCGCAAGATTGTTGACACCAGCCACCAGAGCAGCTGATGCAACAATTGGTTTGCACAACCAAATAATTTTTGTACAAACCATCAGAAACCATCTTAGGGAAGCTCATCCACATGCTCATTGTCCTCACCAAGGTCTTGGCTTGACAGCAGTTCCTCATCATAACCAGGTTGTGCTGTTCTGACGTTGGCTGGATGTATTGCCAAATTCAGGGAAATTACATCAGAAACGTCTTATGGTAGTAAAATTACAATCCCAAGGCACACCTGTGCAGTAATGATCCTGTTAAATCAGCATCTTAATATGCCACACATATCAGTTAGATAGACAAGTGCTCATGAACCTGGATTTCAACAAATTTGTGATCAACATGAGAGAGATGTATCTATTGAGTGCATAGTAAAGTCCTAGATCTTTAACTTAAACCTGAAAAAATAGGAGAAAAACAAAGTGTTGTAAGATTTTGTTCAGTGTATAATGATGTCCTACACATTTAATTTCCAATGTTACTTCAATCAAACACCACACCATCTGCATGGCCAATTTCCCCTGTCGACAAAATGTTTCTCGGCTTGGGTCAGAGCTCCCCTACAGGTGTGCACATTTACTCATCAAGTTTATTTTTACAGATTTTGCAGACCAATTTTTTGTGTGGGAAGTGGTGTATGCCTCCCGCAATGGCTATAAATGAGGCTCCAGAGCAGTGACAGCCAGACTATATTTTTTACTTAGTGTTTCTGGTTATGTACTTAAGATATGAGCCAGCTCTGCATTAAACTGAACACACTTTTTGCTGTTTATATTTCAAGATGTTCAATTACCCTCACATTTTCCCCACATCAGTATGTGGCGTCATTAAAATAACATGTCTTCTTTCGGACTGGTGGAGAGAAAACATCCAGAATACTCATTTAGGTGGACCATGGATCATTTTAGTTCAGATTCTGTGTTTTGAATGTTAATGTATGCAAAGGTATGTATATTTAATGATCTGAACATAAAATTTAAGAAAAAATGTAATATTAAACAAATACAAGTAATCACCTGGAGAAGTTTAATGGTGATATCTATTAGTTCATAACAAATCGATACTTCACACACATATTTCAAAACAAGTGCTTGGGAGGGGGAGGTGTAGGAAACAATATGCAGACTTGTGCACACTGTCTAACTTGGAAAAGAAATAAATGACATTAAATGACATTTTGGTAACTAGACCTCTCATCAGGGAAATGTCTGCACATATCTATTTCTTAACATTTTTACCCTATACACCTGTAGTGTCTTATATTTGTGTCTAAAAATGTATGGACTCTTACATTACATATCTTTCAAAAGCCATTTTCTCGAAATTAGTTTTTTTTTTCTCATACTCTGCGTCAGAAATCTGCACTCCAGTAGCACTTACATACACCAGACTTTCCCCCTTACAAAGGGGTTTATTGATATATCATCCATAGCTTGATTTAAATAGCATTTTATTGCTAAAAAATGGCAAAATTGATTTAATATGGCTGTGTGATAAAAAAAAAAAAAAAAGAGATGTCCACCATTCTGCCAAAACCTTTGACTCTCAATATGTCAAAATGAACCAATGCCTTTAACCAATGTTCAGATTTATGTTATGGAAATGTATGCAAATTACAGCATATTTAACAAGACAATACCTCATTTTCATATTTAAACATACATTTTCAGAAAACTACAATTACTGGCTCGCAGTTGTATGCCTCCAAGTACCAGTCAAGTTGCACTTACAGTTTACAGCCATGTCTTTAAAAACACGGATGCATTGCTGGCACACAGCAGCTGCAAATTTTTGGTATATTAGTGAACCAATTCAGTATCTGAACAAATGTTTCCCCTTCTATTTCTGACTTGGGGACAGAAAAGTGTTTGCAGAACATTATAATGTCACAGTGAAGTTGACCTTTTGGATATAATATCTCATCATCCCATCATTTTATTTTATTAGACATTAGTGTGAAATTTTGTTCACAACTGGAATATGAATTCTTGAGGTACGGCCTAAAACATTTTTTGGGAGGTCACAGTGACCTTGGCCTTTGACTTCCAAATTCTAACAGTTCATTCTTAAGTCCAAGTGGATGTTTGTAGCAAATCTGAGGAAACTCCCTGAAGGCCTTCTTAGAGGTATTGTGTTCACGTGAATGAGACTGACACAAGGTCACAATGACCTCAATCTTTCACCATCAATCTTTAATCAGGTCATCATTGAGTCTAAGTAAACGTTTATGCCAAATTCAAAGAAATCCCTAAAAGTGTTTTTGAAATGGCACATTCATGAGAATAAGGTGCAGAAGGAGGTCACAGGTCATGAAGCAGTTTATCATTGAGTCCAAGTGAACGTTTGGGCCAAGTTTGAAGAAATTACCTAAAGGTATTCTTGGGACATTGCCTTCACGAGAATGAGAAAGATGCAGTTTCATTGTGACCTTGACCTTTGAACACCAAAATTTAACCTGTTTATCACTGAGTCCAAGTGGATGTTTATGCCAAATTTAAAAAAAAAATCCTCAAGGTGTCCTTGAGATATTGCATTCACAAAAATTTGACAAACAAGATCATAGTGACCTTGACCTTTGATCTATGACCACCACGATCAAATCAGTTCATCATTGAATCCAAGTGGACTTTGGTGCCAAATTTAAAGAAATTCCCTAAAGGTGTTTTAAAGATATTGTGTTTAGGAGAATGGGATGGACAAACAGTCAGACTGACAGATGGACAGAAGTACGTATGAATGTACGAACGTATGGATGTACAGTCTGACAATCTGAAAACATAATGCCTCCGGCCACAGCTATTACTGGCATGGAGGCATTTAAAAAAAGAATTAATAAATAAAGTCGGCCATATAATGACAATATAAATGTGAATTTTCTGTCTTCACTGTATACAGACGCACAGGAAACAAAAAAAGAGAATAGTTGGCTGCATTTTCACACTTCACACACACAAGTGGGTCCAGAAAAAATGGACCCAAAGTGGATAAAAAAAGATGGACAAACAATGCCTCTTGATGTGTTGTGGTGTTATGAGGGCGTGTTAGGGAAAAATACACTTGCTGTTTAAATTGATGGATTACATTTATCTTGGCAGCGGTTTGTCTCCGTGAGCTCTTTATAATGGATTTTTTGAAAACCTTGAGCCTGCAGTATGAGCTTCTGACTGTGGCAAACACACAGGTGCATTTAGGCTTTTCGTAGTCAATAATGAGCATTAGAGGAAGCTGAAATTGCAGCTTAAAGGTGCCTGGTTTATAGCAATAATAAATGTGTTAATGTGGCATGAAAACAGCTTTGCTTTTGAAAGCTGTGCTCTGGGGTTATGGGTGCTTCCTGATGGTGGCAATACACACGATGGCAAGCAGGACTTCAAATTACTTTAGAATGCACTTTACAGTAATACACTATCACTATAATGGCCAACACTTGTTTTCCTATATTAGCAGTCTGCTGCTCATATTATGTCTGATAGGCCACTCTGTGCTGCTTGCAAACAGTGTCTCTCATTCAACCTCTTTTGTGCCCAAGTTTTCTATTTGACAATGGCTCGAAGGCTCTGTATAACTAAATGAAATAATGGG
Organism: Chaetodon striatus; assembly: GCA_029783705.1. Classification (NCBI taxonomy): domain Eukaryota; kingdom Metazoa; phylum Chordata; class Actinopteri; order Chaetodontiformes; family Chaetodontidae; genus Chaetodon; species Chaetodon striatus. Next base: position 26,025,052 of record JAPZEB010000007.1, read on the forward strand.
CAATTACTGTAAAACAGCATGGACAAAAATGCAAAGTTAAGTCAAGGCAATATATACCAGTCAGTGGTAACATTAAAACCACTGACTGGACCTTTGGTTCTGGCATTCATATGGATGCAACATCACTGTTGCCGACCAAATACACCCCCTAATGACAATGGCACTCCACAGAGCTCAGGGTATCAGCCTGGCCTCCAAATTCCCCAGACCTCAATCTAATCAAGCAACCATGGTGTGTACCGGTGCCGATCCAAAGAGGCTACACTGTGGATCGTACTTGGCTCTGACCTGTCATGGAATGGACAAAGGACCTCAAGGGGTGCCTGTGGTGTCTAGCACCAGAGCCTTGGCGGGAGATCCTCTCGGGCCTTGTGGGTAACAAGGAAGGGGAGCTGCATATCCCATGGGTGCTCGATCTGTTTGTAATCTGGGGAATTTGGAGGCTGAGTTGATGCCTTGAGCTCTTTGTCACGTTTCGCGGGCCATTCTGGAGAAGTTTTTACGGTGTGGCATGGTGCATCGTCCTGCTGGTTGATGTCCTGTGGGACTGCCTTTGGGGATTGCTGTTGCCAGGAGGGGGTGTACTTGGTCTGCAACAGTGTTTGGGTGGGCGGCGTGTGTCAAGTGGCATCCACATTAATGCCAGAACCCAAGGTTTCCCAGCAGAAAATTGGTCTGTAAAAAGAATCAGCTGCAGCTGTCTGATCTGAGACCTGTATAAACAGTGTTACAATCATCTATCGAGCCTTCTACAGATAAACACATGTGCATGTTTCTCTAAATCTTGCTGAGACACAAGTTCTTTTAGAAGTAGAATTACAAGTAAGATAAAAACTTTCAAAAAGAGGTTCATATAGCAACAGTAAAGAAATTGGGGTAAATAACAACAGAAAATCTAAACAGAGATTCCCAAATTTGCCTGGAAAGTTCATTCGAGAGAAGGGAAGGACGGTGAGCAATAGCTGCATGCCCGAAAGATTTTTTTTTAATCAATTCTAAGAACAGTTAGCATCAGGAGAACATTAAGGACACGATTAAGTGTACAGAGTAACCCAAAGACCGGAGACGAAGGAAGGAGCCAGTCAGGACAGGTGTTTTATAACCAAACTTGTTAGATCTTGTAAGGACTTTGGCAGCTTTGGTAAAATGTACACACAGAACAAAAATGGTCTAAGTACTGTGGAACACCATATTCAACCTTAAAGCAAGAATATACAGTATTATTGTATACAACAGTGTCCCGTTACTCAGATATGAGTGAATCCAGGCAAGAACCAGCCCCTTGAGACTGACAAGGCTCTCAAGACCTTCTTGGGGGCGTCATGTTTACATCTGAACCCAGACTGAAACTCATGAAAAGGATGGCCACTGGTTGCTTGTGAACTCACAGCCCAAGTGTTTTTTTTAACAGTTTGGCCATAAAGGCAAAATTTGAAATCTGTGGTCAGGTCTTTTCAACCATTTTAAATGCAGTGGGTACAAAACCAGAACAAAAAGATTTATTGATGATTCTGAGAAGACAGCATCCTTACAGACTTATCAGTTTTTGTGAGGTTGCCTAGAATGGAGTCTAGAGCACATATGGTTGGTTTAGAACTTGTAACAATTTTGGCAAAAGCACATTATCTATTTAGTAATTAATTTCATTTTTATAACTATTGGTAACAAAGTCAGAATTGTGGCTTTGCAGCACAAAACACCAGATTGTCTCAAGTTTCAGGTGTCTCTAAAATGGTTGAAAATTTAAAGATTAATGAAGCCCCAACCGAGACTGATGGCAGTGCATCAAAAGCAGTCATTCTAAAGGTCCTGAAGCACAATGTGTTGACAAAAGCTTTAGTGGCTGGAAGAGTGCCACATTTAAATGCAAATCACACCACACTTAATGAAGAACAGATGCATTACGCATTATCTAATGAGTTACAAGCTTAGGGATCAAATGAGTGAAGCTTTAGCAACATCAAACAGTGAATCATTCCCGCAGCTAAAGATTATCTGTCAGCACAAAATCCCCAAACTCCTCCAAATAACGGCAAACAATCTGATGTAGCCCCTGTAGCGTAATACACACAGTACAGCTAGGTGTGTTCATCACAAAGAGCCAAATCACCTGCCGTCCCCTGAGTTCAAAATGGCTGAACATATTACCTGAGCATTGAAATAGCCTCTGGCTGGAATGTAGTCAAGAGTGAACAGCAGAGAAAAACTGCCTACCTTTGCAAAGTGAGCTGCACGTCATTGCTGCACTACAACATGTCGCATACAGACCCCTGTCAGCTCCTCACCAGTAATTACTACATTTCTGAAGAAATTATCATCCTTTGCTCCATTTATGTCAACCCGGAACAAAATGTTTCAGTTAAGTCTCGAGCGCAGCTCTGCAGAGTGTAGGTGAGGTGGCAGGAAATAGAAAACTATCAGGCTGTCAAAGTGGATTACACTCACAAAGCACCTGCTTCTACTGTGGAGCTGGAAAACAGGAACTACAGCCGCAGTGTTGTTCTTCACATCAGTCAAACTCTCCTTCATGAATATTGATACTTCAGAGGTGAACTAAGCATAATTATTTGAAAGCATGTAAATGAATCAGAAAGGTAAATGGTCCAGGGTACAGTGAAAAAGAAAACTTTATCAGTCATTTCAATGTCAAGAGAGCCTACTGACGTCAAAGCTTAGTGAATTCTAATCACCAACAGAGGCGGAGGACGCTTGAGTTGCATGAGTGCTTGGAGAGGAAAAACTACAGCGAATAAACGATTGGACTTTGGTATCAACAAAGATATACCCTCGCATTGTAGCAACAACAAAGACATATCATCATCAGTAAGATACAGTCGCAGTGGAAATCTGAACACTCAACAAATCTGAAAAATCTATGTTTAAATATTATAATACAAACATGAATCAGTATTGTCTCAATGTGCCCACAGCCAACTTTGTTGCCAAAACATTTTTAATTAAATGAGGCCTGAAACAACAATTTTAGACATTATTTAAATAAAGCACTGAATCACCACAATGCACGCAACTTGTTTGGTTTTAGATGTCAAAATAAACTAAGTTATAATTCATAATGAGGAGAATATCTACAAGTATATTTTGGAGGGAAATGGGCGGGAACAGGCCTCCACATGAAAAAATGTAATATTCCACCAATTCAGGTTCAGGTTCAGTCCTGATGGTGGCACTACAGCAACCGTCTAATTTTTAAAGTTTGAGAAATTATAACAAATCAACCATATGTGCTACAGCTTTCCATCTTTCACTAAAATGTAGCCCCACTGGGCAGAACATTTTTACATACCTGGACCTGCCAGGAATTAGGAGGTCCATCACTGTTTTTTGCAAAAACTGTAAAACTAATTAAACCTATCCCCTCCCACATCTTTTACTGAATTGACACCAAACTCAATACACAGCATCTTCAGACTGCCCTCCGCTCAGGCACTGTGCTGTGTGCAGTACAGACACATGATATCTGAGATATTTTTAATAGAAAAAGTTATGATCCGAGCAGTTCTGCTGATGGGCCCTCCCGTATTTCTCATTTGTCTTCCTCCTCTTCCTTTTATCTACCTACTCTTACTCCTTCTTCTTCCTCCTTAATAATGCCCAGCCCTGACTCACTGCTTTGCAGCAGCCTTAATTATATTTGGTTTGATTGAATAATTTGTTAGAAGAAGAGAAAGAAGATAATCATACTGTTTAAATCTTTAGCAATATATGATTACACCTAAACACCTGGACACCCAAACAGTGACTGTATTCAATAATGTGGATGTTGATCTGTGTGTTTACTATAAAAATAGAATATTGCTTTCTGATTCCTTGTTTGGTATGCTGACTAAACAGTGCTGGCCATCAGGGGCGGAGCCAGGCCTCCACAGGGACAACGTTTTCCTATTTACTGCACCCACGGTATATGCACTACTTTTCATGCCATTTGAGGTAACAGAATGCCTAAATATGTGTGCATCATTTGGGAAGGACATAATAGTTGCCGAGGCAGACTTGAGACCATCTTGACCATACCCATCTTCGAACTCAGCCTTCATTGTCATCTCAACTACATATGTGTAAAGTTTCATAACTGTGTCTTGCATTGTCGTGATGCTATCACTGTGACAAAACAAAACCACAGTCAGACACAGACATAGAAACACCTGGTAAAGTACTCAAACCACTTCTGTGTTGGTTTCCTGTAGTTAATATGAAAAAACAGAAGGCAGTAGAAAAGGTGTGTGTTCCCAAACAAAGCCATTTACTACATTATTATTTAGACTCTGAATGCAGGTAAGTTCTTGTGAACTATTGAACTCTTATGAGCAAATTAGACTGTATTACTGGGCTTCACATTGTAAAGCTTTCTGCATTACCCCATGATGACATGGGGTAAAAAAACCAGTGCTGTTTGCTGCTGCCATGCAGCATTGGAGGAGTCCTTTTGTGATGAGGTATGGCAATTTATTTTTCCGTTGCATCAACTGTCCCTGAACTCACCTCCCCTATTTTGACTTCTTTTCCTACATTTCCAAAATGAGTTTCGACACCCCCCAGTGAACTCAGTTGGCCTTGCAGCATCCAGCAGTTTAATGTACAGGAATAGAGAGCGATATGAACCTCAAAAAAGCAATGTCTTTTCTGTCAAGAAAATGGGAGCATCATGCACCTCACCCCACCGTGCCCCTTGTGGCTGCGCTGCATTCGGGTTTATTGGGTCTGCTGTCAGTGGAGAAATTGCTGTCTCTTACCCCCTCTCCCATTTCTCCCTGTGTGATTGTTGAGCTTTAATGAAAAATGGTGAGTCTAGAAGTCAAGAAGAAGTCTTTCCTCACTTTCAAGGAACTCAAATGGAAAGCATTTACTGCTAATGCTTTAGACTGTTTCAAACAGTATCCTTTCAACTTCATGTGCTGAATATATCTAATTTGTGGTGACATTTAGCCTTTTGAAACAACAAAATAGACCCAGCTATGCAGGGAGCATTACTCTTACCTCTTCGTGACTGTTAAAATGTCTCAGGGTGTTTTGCTGCTTTCCTTAAGTGTTTTTGGTGAACATTATCAAGGTTATGATGGTTGACAAAAGAAAAGAAAATACCCAGCCACAGCCTTGGCTGGTGGCCCGCAACATCACTTTAGTATGTAAAATGAAAAGACCTGGCACACAGGAGGTCTAAAATTCAGCTCTACAAAAATATCAAAATCAGAAGGAACATATCAGCTTCAGATGTAAAACATGCCTTAAAGCCTTTCTCTTTGTCAATCCACGAGTTAGCTACCAATTGAGCACTAAAACAATTTGGTTAATTACTCAAATTACAGACTCGTCTTCCCAATCTGCTATACTACTGAGTTGTTCAAATATCTATCTATGTTCTATGAATTCCAGTAGTATTTCCAATAAAAAGTAAGCTATCCTTGCAAGGACATTGATATTTTGCTCTAAAAAACAAACCATGAATTGAAGATTATAAAAGAAGCAACAATTATTAAAGCAGTATGAAAAGATATTTTTGGCCACTTGAAGGCAGCAGAAAAAGCTAAAAACACAACACTGACATTGCATACAGTATATCTCTTCTCATGGCTTACTGCAAACTGCAGCTCAGGAGTGATTTTTCTTACCTATTTAGGATCAGTAGGACCCGATAACTATAAAAAACTAAACATTGTGAACAATAATTAAGTCCCAATGTCTTCAAAAAAGACATTACAGTTCCAATGTCTTCAAATGAGTACCTCATAACAGAGTCTTAGCTTGTTACTGGTGCTACAATTTGTCAAATTTGTTGCCTTATCAAACTACAAACATTATTAATCATAACTAAACAAGTTTCAACCATAAAATGTGATCATGTTTTGGATCTTGTCCACTTTTGTGTCGGGATCAGCTGCAGACTGACAGAGATGGCTGCCATCTTGTTTTTACATGGATTAGTGTATTGTTTTCTTACGACCACTAGATGGCCAACAAGGTGTCCGCAAATGAGTTCTCAGGTCTGAATTAAGTATAATAAAGTGTAAAGTCAAGTAAACCCAAAATGTGATGTCCTCATACGAGGACACAGGGTCTCGGGAGGTTATAAGACATTTGTGATTTGCAGAAACGTACAAGGTTGACATTTCTTCTGGAGACTGGGCTGTGGAGCCGCATGTGGGTCTTTAACATGTTAGCAAAGACATACATGTTTCTTGCCACTTGACAGTTTAACAAATATTCACTCTATTTTTGGTCCCTGCCCATGACTGTGACAAATATGTAGTGCTTTAGCAGCTAAATGCTCTGCTACATTTGCTAGCTGGTTGCTAAGTATCTTGCTAACTGTGCTGCTCAGGCAGTAAACAGTGATGTTTATCAGGTTTTTTCAGCTGAAAACAGCTGCCTGTTGGGGTTTGGAACAATGCTGACGAGATATATATATATGTACACATATATA
>JAPZEB010000007.1:26046348-26073135 GCA_029783705.1 Chaetodon striatus
GGTTTTCCCAACCTTAAAGCCACTTACTGGAAAAAAAAATTTTTATTTTTTTATTTTTTTATGGGAGTTGCGTGCTGGAACTACTGCGTGCAGTGTCTCCCCTTCTGTTCCTGAGTTATGGCATTAAATAATGGCCAGAAAAGTGTTTTTACAGAACATTATGATGACACAGTGAAGTTGACCTTCAACCTTTTAGATATAAAATGTCATCACTTCATCATTTTATCCTATTAGACATTTAAGGGATTTTTTTCTTTAATAACCTTACAAATTCTCTTATGGCCAAAAACATGTTTTATGAGGTCAGAGTGACCTTTAAACGCCAAATTCAAATCAGTGAACCCTTGAGTCCTATTGGACATTTGTGCCAAATTTGAGGAACTTTCCTGAAGTCCTTCTTTAGATATCAAATTCACAAGAATGAGATGTATGACCCATCATGATGACCTCTGACTACTAAACTCTAATCAGTTCATCCATAACACCAAGTGGACGTTTGAGCCAAATTTGAAGAAATTCCTTCAAGATGTTCTTGAAATTTCATTTTCACTAGAAATTTGACGTACAAGGTCACTTCATCATTTCACCCTAATAGACATTTGTGTGATATTTGTCATAATATGCATATAAATTCTTGAGTTATGGCCAAAAAGCGTTCTTTTGTAAGGTCAAAGTTACCTTTGACCATGAAAATTTAATCAGTTCATCCTTGAGTCTATGAGGACATTCGTGAGAAATTTGACGAAATTCTCTCAAGGCATTTTTGAAATATCATGCTCACGAGAATGAGACAGATGGACAGACAGACGGACAACAATACATGATAACTCGGGAACGGCCGTTACCAGCATGGAGGCATTTTAAAGATTCTAAAATAGAACCTTCACAACTCCAGCAGGAATATGAACTAAAATCGGAGGGAAATTAGCTACATCGGCAACCACAATTATGAGTTTCCATGACGATAGCGTGTGACTATATGTAAACACTTGCGGTAAATAAAGCAGTCAAGAGCCAACATCATCTTATCTTGAACCTAGAAAAAAAACATTGGAAACTTAGCGTCTTTATGCTAAGCTTGGCCTAACACCTCCTGACTCATCGTAAGAAATATTGCTCAGCATGCTCAGCATGTGCAGTATCGTCTGTAGCTCTGAAGGGAGCTTCCTGAAGAAAATAGAAAATAATCCTGATAATGTCATCAGAGTCTGGAGACCATAAAACATAAAACTATAACAGAGAGTCTGTATAACAAACTGGGGTTTGAGAGATGTGAGCATTTACCAAGAAAAGAAGGCCCTCAAGAAGATGCTTCTAAGTTTGAATAATGGGAGAAGCAGGCTCTGACTATTCTGACTGGACTATTGTATTCTCTCACAAATGCTTCCAACTTGGAGGAAATGTAATTATAGATGGCTCCAATTTATAGCAAAATCCTCATTTCACTTTCTTGGAAAGGAAGCAAAATTGCATGTTAAAATTTTGAACTATTCCGCTCCCTGCCAAATTTAACCAATCTCTTCACCGTTTTGACAGTTCCTCTCTTTGATTTTCTCTTCGATTATGTGCTAACCCAGAACTTACCTCTACAGGAAATTATTGATGTTCTCAAAATGCTCAAAATTTCATAGCAAACTTAAATGTCACCTGTAAAATAACTAGTGTTTCTTTCTAATTTCATTAACATTTCCATAATCAGCGTGATTAATGACATTTAACACTGCATTGAAAACCATTTCCAAGTCCACATTGCAGTAGTGAAATAAAACAACTTCTTACCTACTTGATCTTTGAAAATCTTTGAAATAACCACGGGCACGTTGTGCTCTGCGCCTCCCTGAAAAGCAGGAGAGAGAGATAAAGATGAACGTTGTTGAGTTTCAGTGGTGATATTTGCTGCCAAAACTGCTTTCTAAGACAAACAGTCATCTCTGCAAGCCAAAGCCTTTGTCATTTCCACTTTAGTCTCTCCATAATCAAAACTTTAGTGCTTACTTTGATGCTTAAGCCCAGACCGCCAGTCGCTTGTCTTCTCAGTACAACAGTTCTGTGCTTTAGAAAATGGGAGTTTCTTATTGGCAATAGGATATTGTGAACATTGAAACTGTATTCTAGAGTCATGCAGTATGAATTACAATGCAAGTCTGGACCCCTCGGGCGCACTTACATTTACTTGGGATTCACTTCCACTTGTGCAAACCACATCCAGCTTCTGTATGGTTAATACCTCTTTGGTCAATTTCAGGCAGACATCATAGGTATTGTTGGTCTCCTCATTGTACAGCAAAGCAATTCCAGATTTTGTCTGTTGGAATTGAGAAGAGCATTGACATTTTGCCAAGCAGAGCAATTATGTACACAATGAACATTTTAATCCTCTTTCCTCAATGCGTCATTTGTGTACCCAGTTCTACTGGTCTAGTTTTGGGTTAATTGGTTTTACTCAACATTGTAAAGCATGAACCTTTGTGTAATAGAAAAAAAACGATTGCATGCTTTGATTTTCATATCTTTACCTTATAAAAGGGGATACACAAAAGTTCAGGAAATGGCACTCGACATTTTGAAGACAAAAATGACAACAACAGTCGATTCAGATAAAAGAACACAGTCGTGGTGTGACATATGTGCTATCTCTGAGTAGGTGAAGATTCCACAGATACACATAATAGAGTGAAGTTTAATCCCACCCTCGAATTTCATGAATTATTCTCTGATCTTCCATTGCTCTGTCTCTATCTGCAAACACCTTAAGTCACAACCAAACCCTTGAGCAGCTCTAATAAATAAGAAATAACCTGAACTTTTTTTTGTCTAGAGTTTAAGACTGCCAGATGGAGTTTTTTCAAGTTCTACAATGCCCTTAGTCACTAAAGCTCAGTGGTTCCTAACCTTTTTCTGTCTGATGTACCACACACTGTTATCAGATAAGCTCAAGTCTGTGTCATCAAGGTGACATGACCTGGTCCTAATGCTTGTCTGAACTGAATCTAAACCAGGCATTATTGTTACAACATCTTTTTCTGGAATTTCTAAAATTCACAGGGCTCAGTAAAAAGGCCTTTAAATGTTCTGATTCCAGAGCTGACCCGAAAAAGCATAGATCTTTAAGGTTTACTTGACAAAGTTTGCATGTGTACAATTACAACCCAATCACCTGACTAAATGTTGGCATTCTACATTTCTGCAAACCATGAATATGTTACTTTTTTACATTAATATTTAAAAGATACCTTCAAACTCTACATTTCTTTACCTCTCAGCAAGGGTGTGGTTAATGCGTAGGTTTAAGCACATAAGCCACTTGGTTGTGGTTAGGAAACGATTATATTTCAGCTTAAAATAGCGGGAAATGGCAGCACAATTCCTACTGGAAATGCAGGAATCTCTCTGTAAAAAGCAACCACTTTTCGTGGCCATATCCCCGGGCTGCTAAAAACACCCATGTTTGGTGGCTTAAAAGCTGCTAAAAAGCTGCTGAAAATGCAGTGAAGACTTGCTGAGAAGAAAAACGCTTTTGTTGTTTGTTGTTCTCAAGCTGTGGTCTGAAGCTCGGCATAAGTCTGACCTGGCTGTCACGTCATCCACCACCCCCTTCACCTCCCCATGACAATGTCAGCTCATATATTATGTCACTTTAGAAACATCGATATGATACTTGATATCATATGTATGAAAAGTAACAATATAGCATAGGCTGTGGTTTGCAGAAACACACAATGCCAACATCTGATTCTGATGACTGGGCTAACTATTACTAGTTGGAGCAGTATAAGCTAGATGTTTAAACCCATTTGTTTGTTCCTTTTAGCAATCTATTTTACCTTACTTTATAACTACTTTTCACACGCTCCTGTGGTCTTCAGGTTGTTACATCATAGTCAGGTTGGTGGTTAGCATGTCCTGTGCAGTCAGCCTTTGGTGTTTTGGTTTGGTAACTTGTTTAAACCAAGTCAGAATTTTTTTGTGTAGCAATGCTATCAGTGTGGCTTCGAGAAAGACAATGTCAGTTAGTTGGTTGGTCCACCATTTTGGTCCAATCTGAAATATCTCAACAATCCTGGGTGAATAACCAAATGATTTTGTACAGACATTAAAGTTCAGTAGGGCTAGAAATCACCCACATTATATTATCATGATACCCAAGTCATGATACAATATTATTGCAGATTTTATTGTTTTGAGATATGCTGAGTAGTAATATTCAGCATATATTTTGCACAATAAACTGTGATTTATTACATTTTTAACAGCATGTTATCTCCCCGAAGCAAAACAAAAGGTTTTTAATCTGTTCATCTCACTTCAATGATTTTTATTGTAGCAAAATAGTAGACTAAGAAAACAATTCATTGTATTATTCTACTAAGCTTCCAAAAGTTTGTTTTTGCAATACTGATAAATTATATAATAAAAAAAATCAGTACTTGGTGTCTGTGTATCAATAAAATATTGCCACGCAAAATATCGCGGTCCTATGCTGTATCAATTTTTTCCCCCACCCCCAATGTTCAACGGAGATCTCTTGACTTTTCTCTAAGTCTCACGATAAGGTTAGGATTTTTAGTTTTTAGTAAATTACCTCCAATATCAGTGGATGGGCGGATTGCAATAATAATTGTTTTGGACATTCATAACTCATTGTGAAAATCAATCAGCGACTTTTCATCTGGAGCCATTTTTACCATGTTAGCATGCTAGCATTAGCATTTAGCTCAAAGCACAGCTGTACCTAGCTACTCTTTCCAGGTTCCCCTTGGTTGAGAGAAAGTTATGAGTACAGGGTAGACTGGCCCCTGGTGTTTTATACTAATGCATGAAAATCTAAGTCAACAGTAAATAAGCTAGGATCCATACACAGTAAAGTTCTAACCTCTGATAATAGCTGCTCCAATATATATCAATTTGAAAATGGCTGAACACAGCAGTGTGATGCATAATTCCCTCAAGTTTTGAAAACGCTGTATTGAAGCAGTGAAGCTTCATCAAAATCCAGCCACAGGAGTCAATACAATTGATGGATGATCTGACATATAAACAAATGGAAGGACTATGGCTCATGTTTGATGGAAAAACAATTCCAAGTTGAAGTGAAGTGACTTGACTATAGATTACAGAAATGTTTTCATATGTAAGAAGTGGACAAAATAAAAGGAACACAAATATAATGCGGCCCAATACACCACCACAAGCAGTGGCCCCTTGAATCTGCATGTTTTTGAATTCTCACCTGAAACGAGCCTTAGAAGCTTCAAACAGATATGATATATTGCAATATGCTTCTTTTGTTGTTTCAGTTACTGTACCCACCCACTCTTTCATTTGATAGTGTAGCAGGTTTAACTCTACAGGTTCCCCTTTTGGTGTTATCAAAAGCCTCCTACGACATTGTTGACAATAAGTAGCTCTTTATGTAGAGCACCTTAGCATTTTATAAGCCTTTTATCAATGCTTTTCATTTACTTATGAAGACTGTCTCATTACGATTACATTTTTGGCATTTATGTGGAAGTTATCCAGACAATTTTTTTAAAAGATCCTTTGTGGTCAAGCATCCTTAAAGACGGTGCTGGGCCTTTGAGATTCTTTTTACATGACTGATTATTTGAAAGAAAGCCAGGGACAGGAAAAAAAAAAACTTTTTTTAACCAGAAAAGAGGAATTATCACAATTTTTAAAATGCATTTCAGTCACTTTGCATACTTCAAATAATTGTGTGACTGCCTGGACTGTCTTGATTCAAACGTAATGGTGCCAGACTGAAATACTTATGAGACAACCTTAAAAGCAGAGCAAGGTAATTAGACAGTGATCAGAAGAAAGACAAAAATGAAAATGTTAGTAATTTTTTGTCCAAACATTCTTTTGCCGGCAGATTTCTGTAGAATAGCAGATGATTGACCTTTTCATAAATTATGTACTCTTGAGGGGTCAGAGTGGGTGAAAAAGATGGCAATCAGTACATGAATGACATCAAACAATTCTCTTTTAAGAAACTTTAAAATGAAGGTAGTGCTCTGTTCCTGCCAAACATGACAGAATATAAATTAAGGCCTCTAGTCGGGAGCTGGGCAGCATAATAAATACATTCAGGGGACACAGAACAGGTTTAAAATTTCGATTGCACACTGGTAGGGCTGGGCAATATATTGATATTATATAGATATCATGATATGAGACTAGATATTGTCTTAGATTTTGGATATTGTAAGTATTTTCTTTTCCAGGTTTTATAAGCTGCATTACTGTAAAGTGTTGTAATTTTCTGAACTTACCGGATTGTACCTAGCTGTTCTATTATTTGCCACTACCACTTAGTCATCACATCAACATTACTGATGATTATCTATCAAAATTGATCAAAAACCAATAGTCAGCCCTACAATATTGCTGTAATACCCATAAAGGTATCTGGTCAAAAATATTATATTTGATTTTCTTCATATCGTCCAGTTCTATTAACAGGTAACAATTACGTTTATGGGATTCCTGATTCTGACTAGAACAACGTTTCATTGCCTGTTTTGCCTGGCACTTGGCTAGTGTTAGGTGGTTTGACAAACATTCTAATCTAAAAACAAGATGGTTGCTTCTTCTGTTGTGTTTGAGATCAGAGTTGCCATACAGTCAAAAATAAACCCTCTGACTGGACGACAGACTCAAGCCAAGGGATAATGAACAGCGAATGGACAGCTAACAACAGTGACTGTTTTCAACACGGGAAAATGGATACATAATCTCACAAGACATTTAGTGTCAGATTGATCATTATGGATTTATTTTACAAAAAAGACACCACAGGTCAAGGCTGGATGACAAAGCTGAACACAATAAAGACCCTGTTGGAATAGCTCAAAGGTTAGTGTTAGCTTCTGGGCAAAAAAAAGAAAAAGAAAAATCTTAGAGGTCTCTTACATGTATCGTTCCAGAGATATTTAATGTCAGTAATGTTATGTTGTATACAACACTCTCAACCTCACTTAACCTCTAAAGCTTGTGGAAAGTCAAATTTGTCCCATCAGTCCTGTTCAGTGCTTGCTGGTGAGACAAGACTCGAGCATGTAGCTCAGGTGATAAAGCTCAGTTTCAGCCAAACAGTGTACAGTTTATTTTCAGATAATGTCACAACAGACATCGCAATTATTTTTTATTTACACGATCGGACAACTGCAAGAGGCATTCAACTTGCCCAAACACAGAGACGACTTGCCCCAGGGAAGGTTAATGTCAAGCCATGACAATTTTTAACAAGGAGAGATAGTAGAATGCAGCTATACTAGCAAAATAACATGGCAACATTGTGGCAGATTTTGTCAAAGTTCCACGACAGCATTGAGACATTTTTTGATGGCACTGTCTTAAATTGTTACATCCCTAACAAAAAGTTGTATTTAGCTGAAATCACTGCTAGGCTTTTGATTCGCTGATGTTTGATAGCCAACATTGGTTGGTCTTACTGAATAAGGAGAAAAAATGCTTTATATCAGCATTAGGGGCTGTCAGTCTTTACTTGAAATGTACACTTTTTAGGGAAAAAAAATAATATTTTGAACAGTAATGACCTGTTTTCTACTTTTGCCCTGTGGTACATTAAGGGTGCTTAAAATTCACTACCTTGACCTACTGCATTCCCTATTGACCTATCCGCAACTAGGGTATCAGTACCTGATACTTTTAGGTATTGACCAAAATAACCCAGTACCAAGTAGTATCAAAAAATCTCAAGTCAAACAATGCCGGTCCTGAATCCTTTTTGCGTAAGGAATCTGATCTCAGACTGCTATGACTTCCCTCTGGATCAGCAAACTTTCTGTTGCTGCCTTCTCCCAAGCCACTCTCCTTTTAGCGAATGGTCGGTGTGACGTCAGCCTGGTTAGCATAATCTAACGCAGCAGCAGACTAACAACAAAAACAAAGCCCTTAAACAGTGCCAACAAACTCACAACACTGAAACAGTTATATTGTTAAACTTGTTAATAACTGTTGGGTTACATTAGCTGTGTGATGCTAATGTAACAGTTAGCCCTGTCAGACTGTGTGTGCGGTTGGGTGGACTCTCACCAACTGTCCCCAGGACAGAGTTGGCACAGAGCTGCCACCTCTTTTTTAATGAAAGTAGCTAGCACTAGCTCCAAAAGTTGCTAAAAATCGCCAGATGATGCCATATGCTCACCTGCATATAGGTGACATCATCACACATCAACAGAAGCAAACATTTGCCATGCTGGCAATGTTGAGTTTGCAGTTCAGCATTCTGAGATGCTACAAAAAAATTAAATATATAATACAGCACCCTTTTGGTATCGTTATCACTTTAAGGGTACTGGAACTGGTACCATAATGTTTTAAACAATCCCCAGTTCTATCAGTAATCTAATCTAAAAAATAAAAATGGAGGAAGTCACTAGCAAGCAATGCCATGCTGATCAGACAATCGCGACTCAAAAGCATCTGAGTAACAGTGTGTGGATGTATTTTGGGTTTTACATCAGGGGTTGGACCATTACACTACATGGGTTGCGTTCAAATAAAGCTTATTACCCATTGGTTTAAAGTTGTTCAGACTTAACAGTTTTGAAAAAGTGACAGTCCTCATCAACATTTATAGTTTATACAGCATGACATGCTGTGGTCAGCAGTGCAACGGAGGTTGACATTGCATCTCCTAGCAACGCTGGCTCTCAGATGTTAGTAACAGCTGCCATGGAAAACGCCCACCCACAGGCTTGAAACTTAGACACTGCTTCTTTTTGTAATGAGAAAAACATGCACGATAGTGGTTGGTATTATATATTATACTTCCTTATCTTCAGTGATAATACATCTAAAATCAATGCTCTATCGCATTTGCTGGGCAGCTAATTAAAGCAGTGTACTGACGCTGGCTTTGGTGCTTACATAATGGTGTGTATTATGACATTCAAAGGAAAAAATTGCTGGGCTTCATGACTGCACTGACAAGGGGAGCTTTAATGGTATATCCTAATTTCTGGCCTAAAAATTCTTATTATCTGCGGGTTAAATTTTTGTTTGTTTTTGATAAAGTATGAGGCGTTATCGTGAAGTGGTTCCATATTTTAAAGTGTTAAGGATGGGGCCCCTCAAGATAGAAATCCATAGTGTGGGAAAAATGTGTGGGAAGTGGAAACTGATGTCCCCCCAAAAAAGGTAGCAGCTCTTGGGCTTATCATGTATCAGCCCTGTGCTTCTGCCAGCTTGTTCATGTGTGACCGTGTGCAGGCATGTGGGACCATGAAGCATATATTCTGGAGACTATGGTGGTGTCTTGCAACCTCGTCTCATTTGTGTAGATTGAAAACAATAGAGGGAATGAAAGCCGCCTTGTGGGGCACCTGTACATAAAACAATCTCGTTAAGCCACCACACGCTGGTCGCATATTCTCCTTAGGCAGTCTGTCAGAATTTCTTTAATCCATTGGAAAAGAAAAACACCTTCAACATTCAAATCACACAGCCACTGCAGAAGCAAATGTATTTGCAATATATTCAAAGCTGAATTGAGTTAAAATCTTGTGACAGCATATCATATTCATCATGCTGACTGTGGTCAAATTGTGTCCTCTTTTCCCTTAAATCCTCCCAGCCAAACTGTAGGGGGGGTGAAGCTAACAACCTAATGCAGTTCAGTACCACAGCTCTGCATTAAATACAGTCCTGTATTTGTGAAGCTTAAAATGTCCATGTTTTGTTTTTTAATGACCATAATCTTTGAGGCTGTTGTTGTTTCTAATATGTGGATGAATCCTCTGGTAAGGTCAGATTAGTTTTGGAGGACTGCGAGACTCGAGCTGTAATATTTACAAAGTGCTGTAATGACGTGACCTTTGACTGATGAATATTCTTAATGGCAGCCTGGCCTGTTAAGAGGTGCAACAAGCTATAATTGAAATACAGCCTTTTTATCTCTGCACTTAAAAATTAGTGTGAAAAAAAGCCTCACATTAGAAATATTCACTGTTTGCTGGTATAAGAGAACTGACCCAGGACCCAGCCTGTGCCAGGTCTGATTTAGTCTAGTCTAGACTGATCAATTTAGGGAGAGACCCATTTAACTCAGGACTCCACCTGAATGGATCAAAGTGGACTCAGCTGCTCATTGATCAGTGATGCATCATGCTCTCTCTCTCTATTTGTGTTTGTTTAGGTTGACTGTATTGTAGTTCTAATTACACTCAGGTCTAGTGTATGCAGATTGTACAGCTAGTGCGGCCTGCCCAACAACAGCTTCTCTTCAATGCATTACCAGTCATCATGTATAAGTTAACATTATTAAAGATAAAATATTTATTTTCATAGATTGCTTCAGCATCCCACTTGTATGTATTGGCAAGCAATCAACTGGATGCTACAGAAATGTCACTGACCAACGATCTCTCATTCTTTGAGGGACAAGTAGCAGACATCCCAGTTACCTCTGCAGCCTTGTGCTGCATTCATGTGATGTCAGAAGAATCTGAAAAATGACTTACCAATCCTATTTCATGGCTCACCTGATCTCTTTCCTTTGCTCTTCCTTATTGTGTTGTTTAAGTGCTCTGGGCAATAAAATACAACATGTTTTTTCCACATTCCAACTTAAAGCTCATGATCACACCGAAGTGGAAAGAACAGCCATCCAAGGAGCCCGTGAATGCACCTTTGGACTTGGTCTCTAGGTCTGAGTTCATAGCCTCTTATTCACTCACCATAGTAGGCAGTGAGAGCAGTGCCCTACATTAACAGCAAGTAATGAAAGTCAAGGATTCATGAGCACTAGGACATTTCAGGGGCTGACCTGGTACATATTAAGTACTAATAAAACGAATCCTTCAAAGAGATCGTCCTTCATTTTCTCCCATCACTGCTCAGGTCTATTCAGATTGGGTCTGAACAACTTTGTGTCCTCTACAGATCAACAGCAATAACTCTATGAAGACACAGAATGTATCTCCACTTCTGCCCACTGTACAAAAATGAAGCAAAAATATCCCAGACGAGCACAGTCATTATCACACACAGCTGTCAAACATGACACCAAACCCCGTTTTTACAGCATCAAAAAAATAGTTACAACCAAACTTAGCAGGAAGCGTGATTGAGACGGTTTGGTTTGGTTTCACTTCTGGGGGGCTGTCATGTCGTCCATCTTTATTTTACAGTCTATAATCAACAAAAGTGGAACAACGCTTAGTAAGTCTCATGTCTTTGCAGACTCCAGAGTCAAGACCAGCAAGTCTCATGACACGCTCAGGTTGTGAACTTTGAGTTTTGAGTCCTAAGCAAGTCATTATGTACCCTTGATTGTTTAAAATTTTAAAAATGGCATTAAATTCAGAGTAACTAGTGTCTACACAGAGCAGAGCAGCAGCTGACAACGCTCACTGCTATTTCTGTACATGGGATGCATTCAGGCACTGAACTAAGTATGGGTCAACTGTGTTTTGGCAGCAGTCACAGAGAACCCAACACACAATCACTGTAGTTTTTAGGAGGTTTTTTTTTTTTTTTTTTTTTATCATAACTCTTATAAAACCTGAAAACGAGACATGCAAAGGAGACATGAGACACTGATTAAATATGTACCTGAAATAACAGATGTAACCTACTGACTTCACAAACTATTTTTCTCAAAGTACTTGCTCCTAAAGGAATAGCTTTCCCACAGAACTTGTATTTAAACCATTCTCTGCATGTTACCTTGAATTCAGAGAGAAAACTTAGTTCTTCTCACACACCTCCACAGTGAAAGCACATTAAACAGACAACAACCAAAAGTTTCACTCATCCTTTTGGCCTGGCATTAACATTACTGATATAAAAGTTTTTCTTTTAAATAGGCCAATAATCAATCTGTTTGCCTTGTAATGTCTGAGTATCTGTTCTCAGAAATCTAACAAAAAATAAGCACCGGCAATTTTATATTTTGGATTCAGGGAGAATATCAAGTCATTTTAAATGCTCATTGTGCTCAACATTACATACCTATAAGGACATTGAGAGAGCCTTCTGTCCATACTGCGTCTTCATGTCGTCCATATTTGTGTATGTTTTCTGAAAGCTTACAGATATGATGAAACTAAGCAGTACCACCGGAGATCATGGGGGCAATGTAGCGTAGTTCAAGCAAGACATGACCATAGGACATGACAAAGACATATTCAAAATGGCGGAATGAAACAAATGGGGAATATCGTGGAAAGAGTTTGCCATCTACACATTGTGATGTATTTAATGACCTCACAGACCAACGCCATCTACAACGCTGATTCCATTAAAAGTTACAACATTAAGTCAAAGAATGTATCTGTTTTTGTATGTGAAGGGGGTATAAATGAAAAGTCAAAAGGCTAACTTTAAATGAAATTGTGAGACATGGGTTTTCAAGTTAGGTATGTTTGACAATCATTTTATCAAGGTAATTTTAAAGTTATTAGATTTATAATTAATTCCTGACTTCAGTCCAAGTCATGTGACTCTAGTGCACATGTGTCACCATTTTTGCAAAATTACTTGAAATCCACGTTACAACCCAATCACAGTCACTGAATTGCATGCACTAATATAAAAATAAAAAATGTCAGTCACCTGTGGAACGGGTAAGGCTCTAAAAACTCCAGCCAATCATCCTGACCACTCCGCATACAACAAATGGACGGTGATGGGTCAATAAAACTGTCACCTTTCGCTCCTCCTCCCCCTCTGCGCGTACTTTTTCGTGCACAGTGCACACAGTCAATGCGCGTGACCCAAGCCTCCGGCAACGTCAAGTTGACTGTGCTCTCAGCTAGTACACGGATAACATAAGCTAGCTAGCCAGCCAGCTAGCTGTATGTTGAATGTGAAGTTCTTTGAACCAATTCATGTAAGATGGCAAAGAAGGTACCAACACCAGCCGTTAGTTCTAATCGAAAAAGGAAATTGGTTTACGAGAGAGCTACTGCCAAAAAAAAAAAGGCGGATGCCGAGCCAAAACACGAATCAACATCGGTGTGACTTTTCAACATTGGCGTCAACTTAAAGATCAGAAAGGTCTTCCAAGTGATGCAATGGTCGCCCTTTTTCTGCTGGACAGGTAAGACAACATTGTTATTCGACTCTACTAAGCGTTCAGTAGCTTGGCAATGGCAAGGGGCACTATACTTGTTCGCTCATGTGCGTCTGTGAACAAGCAACGCGTGTTCGTGTTCTTTGGAGGCGTGACTCCTTGGGGAAGAAGGTAGGACCTTTTTGATTGTGGATTTTCTTAATCTAGCTTTTCTGACCGTTTTTTTTAAGTGTCCTGGGAGCAGAAGCAGAAAAGCCTTATCTGCAACAAACATGAAGGGCATGACTTCATCTGTGCCAGGTAAACTTTGGACTGGCAGGACATTTAAGAGAGTGCTGTCCATTGCCCCTTTCAGGTCAGAGAGCACATAAACACCTTCATCAGACATTGCCCTTGGTCTTATTATAAGCACACAGAAAACGGTAATGGGAGTCTACAAAAGACATCAGGCCTACAGAAAAATGAGACTTGTAATTCCTGAAGGTACTCCCACTGTTGTTTGGTGAAAGGATGGTGATATGCTTGCCGTCAATAGCACCGAGACAGTGGGGAAATTGCCATCTGTTCTGAAATCCACGAGCCACCTCTTTCCATTCATCCTCTGTAGTTGGTGTCTACATAAACACAGACAGAACAGAACAGACCAGAGCAGAGACATCTATCTATATGCATGTGATTTTACAAATGCAATGATAGTGCTCCACGTGTTGCATTTAAGCTGCTTCAAAGTAGATCTTACCTTCAGGTAATCATCTTTAGGACATGGAGACATATTACATGTCTCCTTCACAATTACACCACCAATTCTTTTTGGATATATATGGAGCCACCAGTTAGAGCAGATGACTGAACTGTTCCACATCCATGCAGAGTAAATTTCTAAAGCCACTTTGATCATCTGTCTAAACAATACAACAAGAAGACTTTTAGAAAGTTAACAGCACACAACACAAGCTCACAGCTGAGCTTAAAACATTGCAATAGTCATGACAAATATTCATTTTGTTTGTAACATTACATGTACTGTGTGTCGGTGGGAGGTGACATATGAATGCTAAATGTGAGCGGATGTTAATAAATACTTACTTAGAGCTCTTGGTGCAAAATTGGCATGTCAAGTTGGCCTCTTTTCCCCAGCCACGACCGCGCCCACAGTCTCCTCCTTCTCCTCTTCTTCAGACTTTTTGTAGACACAATAATGCCACTATAGAATGTGCTCAATTCATGCTTGTTTTCTTTTTTCTCTAACTACTGCAGCGATATAGATGGATGATGTGCACCGATGACATTTTGTTCTTGCATATTTACAATTATAGATGTACATTGTAGCCTGCAATTCAGTAGGCGCTGTCATCATACAGTCTGCATACATTAAACGTATGTAATACTCAAGTTTATTAGATCCAGGTTGCACAATGCAGCTTGCACTAGACTTAAGAAGTTGCTACAATCTCACAGTCAGTAGGAGGCTTTAAAGGTTTACTGTGTGGGATTAAGCTGCTTCTAGTGGTGAGGTTGCAGATTGCAACCAGTGAAAAGTTTTCCTTGATGCAAAGCATGTAGGAAAACTACTGTGGCTGATGCAAAAATGCAAATAGCCCTCTCTATAGAGCCAGTGTTTGGTTTGTCTGCTCTGGGCAACTGTAGAAGCATGGCAGCACAACATGGAGGTCTCTGTGAAAGGGAACCCACTCCATATGTAGACATGAATAAATTATTGTAAGGTAACAAACACACAGTGACTCCTAGTGTAAGTTGATTATACACTGATGAAGTATAAGCTATTGTATTCTATTTCTGCCAACAGCTCCAATGGACGTTTAAGGCTCCTAGACTGTGACTGGGCACTTGACTTCTCCATTTATTAAAAGGTATTTTGTCTTTTCATTTGAAGAACTTGTTGGTTTTCCAATCCAGATAGCTCGTTGTGATGTTTGATTATCAATATCATGGACATGATTAAATGAAAAAAAAAAGCATTATCATTGAACTTGTTACCAGGAAACTCTGTTCCTTGCCTCTGCATATAATAGCCCACCACAGCAGCTCTGCCTCCAAGAAATGATCTGTAACCAGTACTGACCACCTAATCACCTTCGCACCCCCACTTACTACTTACCACCACACACTACAGCCAAGGGACACTTCGATGATACTCAAGCAACACTTTAAGCGAACCAATTTTCACCAGGATTGCTTCATTTCTTGCAAACAGAAACTTCTGCCAAAATAATCATTTGAAAGATGCTACAATCACATTAAAATTCTGCACTAAAAAGAAGTATTTCACTACTGAAAAGATAGTCTTTTCATAAAACTTGGCTGTGTATGCAGTAGAAAGATGGAAATACTTTTGAAATTAGTGCTACATGACTAGAGGCATCAGAAAAGGGCCTGTGGCATTTGCTTTAACTCAAGAGGTAGAAAAACTACATTACAAGAATGCAATGCAATGTACTGGACTGTTAACCACTTCTGCTGGTGGTTGATGTGCTGGCCGTCAGACAGTGATGTTAGAGGCTGGTAAGAAATGGTCTTGCGTGAGCAAGACGAAGAACATTTATGAATCCCAAGTAGGTTTTCAGTACCAAGGTTTCTATGTGAAAATCTACTCACACATTTACTAACATTCCATGAATGAGGCCAAATGTTCGTAGTGGCCAGACAGTGGAATTATATCTGCTGAGTCCGTCACGTGAGACATCTGCGAATCAGGGGATGCAAGTTTTGAGCATCACAGCCCCGCAAAATGAGTAATATAGCTACCAGAATTTGGTTCAAAAACATTTGGAAAGTCCAGAAGAGCCACATGATTGAATCATTTTACCCCCATTCAAGTTAACGGAGTGCTAAACTGGAAGTAGCGGGACGTCTGTAGCGCACTTCGGGCTCAATGATGTGGAAGCAGTGACGATCATCCGGATAATTTTATATGCAGCAGTTTAACATTTTTGACTTCATGCACTACTGAGCAACTTTCATAGGAATGAAAGGGGCCCCGCTGTATCAAGCTCTCTTTATACATCCATGGCAACAACTCTAGAGCCAGTGAAAATCTGATTTGAGCTGGGAGATGAACAGGGAGATCTGGGCGCTGGTAAGATCGGAGGGAAGTTTAAAGTAGTTCATTTCCACATTCTACCCACATTATTGTGATACAAAGCTTGTTGAAAATCTTCAAAGTATCTGTTTAACAACACTATCGTCAGTTTTCAAATGTGGAACATTCATGTGTGAATACAAAGGATGTATAGTAGTTGACTGGCTGGATGCATGTGTTTTCACATTCGTTGCATTCATGTAGGTGTGTGAATGTGTGTGTGGGCTAATGAGGCAGCTTTGTGCAGTACACAACCAAAGCAATGTAAATTACCAGAATTAGGTTCAAACAGCTAGGCTGGGAGAATGTGAGCGAGGGAGGTGGCTGAACAGTGCTCTCTTTTCCCACATGAGCTGGTTTCCAATTTTTCCCCACTCTTGAGGAAAAAAGTAAGCAGTGCCTTTCCTCTGACAGGAGCCACAGAAGTCATCCTGACAGAGCAGAAAGCTCATTCTTCAGTGTTTGGTTTTCATACTAAAATACATGAACAGAAACTTGTTTCTTCATCTTATAATATTCATGCAATTATGAAAATGGATATTAAAGATATTCTTTGTTAAACTTTCCTGAAAGACTGAGTTTACAATTTGTAATCTCATAAACCAGCACTCAAAGTTCTAAAATAAAGTCTGCCTTTTTGAAGCCTATTCTCCTGGCATATGACTAGGTTTTTTTTTTTTTTTACTTATCTGGAAAATAACTGCAATAAAATTGAGCAGTGTTTCATGTGTGCATGCTGAATGCCACAGAATGAGAATAGACTATATAACCGCCAACAGAGTATTTAGTATAACAGTGGTGACTTGGCCATCGGGAGGACTGAGATAATTTCCAGTTCAGCCCTCTGAATGAGACGATGCAGAAAGAGCATTGTGGTAATCTGTCTTTTCTGTGCCAAGTCATTTGTGAAAATAATTTAAGAGAAGGACCTGCGGCGATAATCTTTCCTTATTTGACTACTGATGAGCCACACCACATTTGGGAGGGGTGCTGTTTATTTATCTCTATAAACCAAGGTGTCAAGTAGGATTTAACAAAGGAAACTGCCCGCATGGGCTCAGCGGCTGCCATTTTTCCAAGAAGGACAACCAGGAGTCCATGTTTTAAAGCTCGTCTTTAGGTTATGGTCTTATGTGCGTCTTCAGTATCAGATGTTTAAAAAAAATATTAATAGAAGTCTTTACAGAGAACTGGACAGAAACAGAAGAAGTTGTAGTTTGAGTTACTTCAGAGGAAAGTAATTATGAGAAGTGAAGAGAAGTGAGAAGAGAAGTCCAGATTACAAATTTGTGATGTGCAAGGTAACCTGAATGCGCTGGTTGTTGACATTCTGGGACGCCGTGTCAACTTCAGCCTGTTACATGCATTGTCTTCTTTCGAGACCTACTTTCATTTTGACAGGAAATTTAACAACATACAGTCTCTTTCAAAGTAAAAGCACCGCGTTGGTACATTACTGCAAATTGACAACAAACACACGTGATTACGTTAAGGCAACAAAAGCATGTGGTTGACTTTAGGAAAAAACAACAGGGCTTGGCTTTAGAATCTTACGGGACGCAAACCCTGCTCTCTCGGGTGAAAGTCAGTGGAAGTCAGTTTTCTGACGCCACAAGTCACTGCCCAAGTGATGGATTTCATGAGACCGGGCTCAAGTAAAACACAGAATGGCGACCTGTTCAAAAAAGTGGCGGAACAGCTGGATGACGCTCGATTGTTTGGTCTGTGATGGAGAAAGGTCCAGTACTTACAAGCTGAAAGGGGGCATATCTCCACCTATTGTAGCAGTCAATAAATGGAGTCCCCTCCCGTGCTTGTATACTGAGACAAGGACAGTAGTCCAATTAAATGTCCTCGTCGAGCTGTAACTGAAGCTCCACTTCACTGTACATGGAAGCGTACTGAGTAAGTCCTGTTCCCCGGGGATACAAGGGTCCACAGTTTGAGCCCCCACGGTGCTAAGTACCTGCCAACTATGGAGCAATTCAGTGTAATTCAGAGCAATGCAGTATGTTGTCAAGAGCTCATTGACATCGTCACAATCTGCTCCGACCCTGATCATCAGAACTAGCTTTTAGTATTTCTGCTCATTGCTTCTCTCCCCCCTTTAATAGGATTTCTTCGGTGACATGTGCCTGTAGCTTCTCAAGAGAAATCTCTTGCTCTGTGGTGGACCTGGTTGGTGTTTTAAGGTTAATGGCCTTTTTTTCCACCATGTAAACAACAACGTCCCCCTGCTGTGCTGTTTAGAGTCACACTAAGCTCTCAGCCCTGGACATCAGCAGGAAGTGTCAGCCTGCAGCGCCACATCAAACGTGCCCGATCCGTCTGCAGCCTGATGAAACAGGAACTGGATCAAGGAGAAAAGAGTCAGACGGAGGCGACGACAGCTCAGTCACCCTGCGGCCCGCAGCGCTTTAACACAGGAAGTCACACCATTTACTTTTACTGCCGAGCGGGAAATGAAATGGTGCGGGTCGAATCGAAAATCCAGGCCGACATCACATTTAAGGTCAGTTTAACTAAATAGTATGTATCCAGGGGAAGATGACTGAGCAGCTCTGTCCTTGTGAAGGAAACGACAGCAGGGAGATGCCCAGTAAAACCTCAGACTGTTTAACACCCAGACGTCTCACTGGACCAATCAGGAACACAGCAGCTGTCTGCGGTCATGTCTGTAAGAGCTGACGAATCAACCAGCGTCTCTTGTTCTCTTTTTGTCACCCCAGTTTTGAGTTAGAATCAATGGCTGCTGCAGCAACAGTGAAACACCACAATCAACACTTGAGCCTTCTGAGATCTGCTCATCGAAAGTGGATGTAATGAGATCACATCATTGTGGAGTCGTTCTCAGGCTGCTCGACCCGAGGCCAGATGTCCACTTCACTGAACGAGTGCAGTGAAGTGGAAATCGCTTCAGTGAAGTGGTCCATAGAAGACAGAGATGAAAAAGATGAAAGAGACTGAAGAAACTAAAGAGAAGAAAAAGAGGGAGTCGAAAGGCCTTTCATCACTTTGACGATTTTCAGATTCCATTTCAAGATAAGATGTTGTACTCTGATATTTCTGTTTCTGTCTCCTGTCTGTTCTGAAAGAGGAGTCTGACTTCAATAATGACGACATATTGAAAGAATGGATGAACCACTTCCTACTTACTGCAAACAAGTTGACACTTACTGAAAAGTCAAAAACTGGATCAAAAGAATAGACTCTTAAAAACTGGGTCTCAAAAAGTGTTCGTCCTAAAGGGCTGAGGTTCTACCCAGAACCGCTCGTTTATGAAGTACGTTTTTTTAAAGAAAGGGTTGTTTGTAAGACTAAGGATTCCTTAAATAACCCTTTCCATCCAAAGATCTTTTGTTGGGGAAAAAAAGGAGGTCTTCAAAGGTTCTTTGTGAGAGTAAAGGTTCAATTGAGATCCCATTTCATCCAAAGAACCCCTTTTCAAAGAAAGAGTTTGTCAAGGGTTATTTGTACACAAAGAGTTCTATTAAGAACCCATTTCATCCAAATAACCTTTTTTTTTTTTAAAGAAAGGGTTCATCAAGGGTCCTTTGTAAGACTAAGGGCTCCATCTAGTACCCTTTTCTTCCACAGAGCCCTTTTTTGAGGAAAGGGTTCTTTGTAAGAGTAAAGATTCCATTGATAATCATTTCCATCCAAAGATCCTTCCTCTTAAGACGAAGGTTTCCATTAAGAACCAATTTCATCTGAAGAAAAAGAAAAAAACGAGTTATTTTAAAGGTCTGTGTAAGACTGAGACTGTTTGTCAAGGGTCCTTTGTAAGACTAAGGGTGCCATCAAGTACCCATTTTCATCCATAGAACCATTTTTTAAAAAAGGGCTTTTGTAAGACAAAGGGTCCCATTAAGAACCCTTTCCATCCAAAGAACCTTTTTGTAAAGAAAGGGTTATTAAAGTGTTCTTTATAAGAGTACGGACTCCATCCATCACATTTGCTAAAGTTCTTTTTTGTGAGAAACACTGGATGGAAACTGAAACTTTTTCACTTTCTTTGGGATTAAATGAGAACTCGATCTTCTTGTTGTGGCTTGGTACATACATTGTAATCATGTGATCACGTCATGTCCTTAAAAATCAGCCAGTTTGTATAATTTCAAAGAAAATCTGCTCCATTTCTGATGGTTTGTGTAAAAGAGTATTTCGCAGACTTGGGACATGGTGTACTTGGTGCAGAGAACATCCTGCATAAATCTGCAGTGAACTCTGACATGATAATATAATCGCATCACTCTGTCACTGTGACCTTTGACCACTCAGCCCAGTAAATCTGTCTCTGAGCGACACGTCCAGATACGACTCACGGAAACTTCCACAGCATGTACTCTGAGTTAAATGTTGGTAAACTACAATCTTGGCTGATCTTTCGTGACCTTCCTGAGAAGTAAAGTGCATCGGGGAGATGGGTGAGCGGCGGAGAGCCAGAGGTGCTGTGAATTTAAACAGAGAAGAGAGCCAGGGACCCTGAAGGCAGCACGCTAAGACTCTCTGAATTACATTTCTATTGGAATAATAAATGGAGACCACCGCGAGGAAATTCACCTTGAGCCTAAAAATGTGATGTGAACAAAAACATTAACTCAACCCTCATTTGACTTGTTCAACACAGTGTTTAAGTTACAACCGTATGGGGGGGAAAAAAGAGGCTAAACCACGTTCTTTTTGTGTTGTTGCCCTGCTTTCCTGCTCTGTAAAACCTTTTCAAAGCAGCTCACACACCTTCAGTGCTTTAATTATTAAGAGGAATCAGAAAGCAGAGAAAAAAAAGGAATAAAATATTTACAATTCTGTGAGAAGTTCATCCTCAGGGTCAGGTGAGCCATTTATGTTGAGGCATTTTCTAATCATTCCTGTCAGTCAAATTTTGGTTTTGTGGGTCTGCACAGCATATTGATAAAGCTGGTGCAGCTCCGTGTCAGTCAAAACCAAGAAAATGATCTGTGGACTGCCAGAAACATCTAGAAATGATCTTCACACCTACACTGGTTTCAGGTGTGTAAGAAATCTCACTAACTCTACAGAGCTACTTAGCCTCTTTCAGTTCTTAGTTTGGGTTTAGCAGCACTGCTGAGACCTGCTGAGCCTCGATGACTACGTTTACATTCACACTGACATTCCCTATGTCTCCCCTTCTGTTCCTGAGATATGACGCTGAATAATGGCCAGAAAACACAATGATGTCACAGTGAAGTTGATCTTTGACCACCGAAATCTAATCAGTTAATTACTGGGTCCAAGTGAATGTTTGTGCCAAATTTCCTTCACACTGATGTTTGAGCTTCACTCTGCAGAGTGATCGATGTCACAGGACAGCACAAGCTCAAGAAAAGACAAACAGATCAACAGTTGAGGCCACGAGGAACACGACTGCTGGTAAAGCTGCATGTTAACAATGTAGGATTTAGATTTTTAAAAATTGCTTTCGTAAAAGCTTCACAAAGAGAGAAATGTATTCATCACGTTGACTGGAGAAGGTGAATCCTGGTCAAATGAACAATTACTTAAAATGCTGAGTCACTCCTCAAACACCTGCAGTTTCATTTACTTGGATTCTTCACAACTTTTGTGCTCCAGTTAAACAGAGCACAGCAGCAGAGAGAAAGACGGCAAACGGGGAGGAAATGGGAAAGAGAAAAGAAAGAAAGAGGTGGTGAGCGAGGGGGATAGAAAACCAACAAGACAAAGAAATCACGAGTTCCCAGATGGGTGAAAAGTGGAGCAGCAGCCGTCAGCTTTCCACCAAATTCCCAGCAGCCCATTAAACTTTGAAGAGTGACAGTTTACTGTGCTGATTAACAATTGATCGTGAATGGGACTTCACATTGTTCATTTCTTTGTCAGCAGGAATAACGGTGTCTCACTAGAAACTTTCTGTCGTAACCAAGAGACAAAATGGTTACATTCCAAAAACGCTATGTGGCTTAAGGACTAATTACTGTTTCTACTCATTTCTGATGTCTAACTAAAGCTTTTCTGCTGCCTCATAACCCAGGAGTGGATCAGGATTAATAGATTTCAACATTTACAATCATCCTCTCAGTATCAGTGATTTAAAATGCCAGCATTGTTTAAATGTCAGACCGCAGCTGCAGGTGGGCGAGAGAAAATCTTAACAGCCACAGGTGAAATTAATTATCTCTGACATTTTCATGTCAATGAATAAATAACCTTTTGTCCAGATCTTTATTTGTTTCTACTTGCTGTTTGTAACCCTTAGGTGTCTGTCAGCTCTTTTCCAAAGAACACAGAGAAAGCTACGTGTTTTGCAGAGTTACAAAGTACAAAAAGAAGAACTGAGCAATACTCTATAGATCACATTGATTTACAGCAAATGGATCTTAAGCATCAATGGAACTGATGGATATGGAACGAATGTTCCCAGAACTTGTTATCTTAATCACAGGAAACAGCAGCTTAAGGGATGGGAAGCACCTTTGAATGTGTGTATGGGAAGGCTGTTGTGAAGCTGGTACTGCTTATTTTTCAGACACCATAAGTTGTCTTTGGCTTTGTGGCGAGTAAACCCTCAGATGTCCAGTCCTACATGTGTGAGTCTCTTTATTCCACTATATAAGAGACAACAATGTGTACCGGCCGCTGGTAGTAAATTGGGAGTGTAAATCTGGAGTCCCACAGGGGTAAATATTGGGGACCTTAGAATTTAACTTTTTATGTTGAACATTATTTCTTAAATGTCAGAAATGTTGCAGATTATATTGTTTGCAGATGATACACCACGTTACAGTTTTGCATAAAAAATTGACACTAAAATAGTGAACTTAAAAAAACATCCTATTAAATGTGAGTTAAACCAAATTTATTCATTTGTAGTAATTGGGAAAAAAAAGACAAGTGATTAAGGCAAAATACCTTTAGATGGAGTGAATATCGAAAGGGTGTCTGAAACTATATTTTGGAAGTATTTATATATTATAGGTATTTTTGGAAAGCACACACGGTTTATATTAAGACAAACATGTCAGAAAGTATTTAAGTTCATGTGGGTTTGAGACTGCTCTCCCAGGTGTATATGTTCATGTGACAAAGACATGTAGCGGCCATGTCAGTGAATGGCAATCCATTCAACAGCTGTAGTAGCATTTCACTGAAACAAGAAATGTCAACCTCATGGTGGCGCTAGAGTAAAAGTCAGAGGGTCATCAAAGTCGTATGCACTCATCATCTAGGGCAGTGGTTCCCAACTGGTCCAGCCACAGTGTCCAGATATCTCCTCAGTCATTAGTTTATAAATATTATTATTATATAATATTTATAAATATATATATAAATATATTATAAAATATTTTAACGTATTCAGCATCAAGGTTGCGTTTTGAGATGTTGTTGAGCTACAGCAGGAAATGGCCTCTCAAATTAAAGCTCTATGATGGAAATTTATTATATTTCAAAATAAAGTGATTTATTTATTATTATTATTTTTTATTTTTACAAACTTGACACATACGTGAGTCACTTGCGGCCCATTCGGTATAGACCGGCGGTCTGCTTTTGGACTGCGACCCACCAGTTGGAGACCACTGCTCTAGGGAACATGGATGTCAGTACCACATGCCACGGCCATTGAACCAGTACTTGTTGAGATTTTTTAGCCAGGACCAAAATGATAATGTTCTCCTGACGAGAAGTCGGATCAGGAAATGGTTATGTTTTGTTGATCTCTTATGTTTCATTACACACAACGTATTTTCTGGTTTAATTTGAAAATTTTTTGTTATATGTTTCAGAGTGGAAGTATTGGGCAACACATATTTAACTAACATAAAACTCACTATGGACAATACACAAAGAGCAATGGGAATTAGTAAAAAGGTAGATATAAACTATGTATGTAAGTCATAAATATTAAAACTGAAATTAAACATGATAATTATGTGAACAGCCAAAAACAAGTTGTTGCCTAAAAAAGACAGGAAGGAATTATTATTTTAAATTCACACATTACAGTAAAGATGATGCATATTTCATCCAGGGCCATTTATGTTATGTATTTACTGTGAGAAGGGGGCAGGTGAACAATGTTTTTGGTTATATAAAGTGTATTACTTGTTACAGATTACAGTTTGTGTTTTGACATGACTGAAGAAATAAATAATTTAAAAACAGCCGCAAGCAGTGACTTTAGGGTTCAGGCAAACACAAGTCACTAAAAGGTCACTAAAAGTTAAAAGCTTGGAAGAATCAAGACTTTTAATAGTTTCTGACACGTTCATTGAAGAGAACTAAAAACAGGTTTTTGATGATTAGACAGGTGCTTATTCATTTATGACAAAATCTGTGCTGTGCCACGCTCTTCTTCAACAACACCAGCACCCCATGTTGTTTAATTCTGAAGACCTCCTGGAGACGTGTCTCGAAGCTTAATTAAAATCAATTCTAGTGATATTTAGACACACTGTCATTGATTTATGGGCAAATTTGCACAAGGCCTATGAATATGTTTGGAGCTGGTGGCGCCCCCTGTGGAGCAATTTCAAAATCATTTCAAACATGTGGTTCAACATTGTTATTTAACATATCCTGTGAGTTTTGTAATGACTGGATGAACAGTTTCTGATTTATAGTCTGATTTGTGTGTTGCCACGCCCAAATCTTTTTTTTTTTTTTCATTTGTAGCACCCTCCAGTGGTCATTTTTGAAAATAATTGGCCCAACAGTTATGGAGTTATATCTATTAATGTACTGAGCCACACCCCTTTTAAGTTCATTGTTCAGTATTTTCAAAACGCAGTGAGTGCATCAACAAGTTTTGCACTAAATTCGATAAGCTTGGTTCAGTGACAATCCACACAAAATTTGGTACAAACTGGACCTACGGGTTAGCAGGAAATATCCAAAATGTTTTTCCAACAAAATTCAAAATGGTGGAGAATTAAGTGGATTTCAGTGGTTCATGAGGCTTTTTGTTGAAGTGTAAAAGACAGACGTCTGTACCAAGTTCCTTGTAAATCAG
This sequence comes from Chaetodon striatus, assembly GCA_029783705.1. NCBI lineage: Eukaryota > Metazoa > Chordata > Actinopteri > Chaetodontiformes > Chaetodontidae > Chaetodon > Chaetodon striatus. The sequence continues at coordinate 26,071,486 of JAPZEB010000007.1, forward strand.
ACTAGGAGTTGTGATTTTTCAAAGTTATAGCGCCCCCATCAGGCTCATTAGGCTCAAATTTGGTGAGCAGCACTCACTGGTGAATTTATATGTTTTGCATTTGTAGCGCCCCCTTCTTGTCAATTTGAATGAAACTTTTGGGGTATGTACCAGGTAGTTCTGTTGACATATCCTGCAAGTTTCTTGATGATCAGCGCAACAGTTGTGTAGTTAGGTCTGCTAAACCACGCCCCCTTTAAAGCTTATTGGTCCATATCTCTAAAACATAACAAGATGTCAAGAAGCTTTTGATGAGTTGGTACAATAATGATCCACGGGACATTTTGTATGAATCAGACCAACAGTTTAGGAGGAAACTTTAAAATATGTGTTTGTCAAAAACTTCAAAATCTCATCAGGCGAACCTTGATGGGTTTCTGAGGCAGATTATAAGAACAAGCGGATGTCAGTGCCAAGTTTTATATATACTGGACTTAGTCTGTAGGAGTTATGACTTTTCAAAGTTGACTCTTGATTATAGCGCCTCCATCATGCATCATTTTTTGGCAACATTTGCAAACAGCTTCCAATCATTGGTGAAACTTCACATGCTCTCAGGCTCTAACCCCTGACAGATGAATGGCGGCCATCTGACGTGAAGAGAACCACGTTCAGCAACAGAGTCTTTGAGAAACACGAGGCAGTAACATGAGCGGGACTCTGAGCCAAACTAGAAACAAATTAAAATTACAAACGGCAGATTGCTACTTGAAAACTCCATTTTGGAGAAGCAGCTCTTCAACAGACGGAGCAGTATCTTCAGTTCAACAGTGTTCACCCTTTTCATCCAGGTGTATATCACTTTGTGATTAGAGCCAGAGAATAAAAGCCAGCGGCTCAGACTCTTCTGGGTTTCTCTGCTCGACACTGAGCCTCACAGTATGAGGATTACCGTCAGACTGATGATTACAGATGGACAGACAAGCTGCTGTCTGGCAGACCAGAGCCTCTTTTATCTCTTCTGTATGACACACAAGCACTCAAATTCACTTCAGCAAAAATCACTTGTGAAAAATTAGTCTGATGGTTGGAAATGAAAAAAACTCCCTGCGAGGGGATTCCAGGCAATCACACGCATCATTCAAACAGCCGGTTATCTCCCGTCTCCTTCTGTCTCCCTCAAGAATAAAAAGGTATGGATTATTCTTTACCATCAAAAACGGGGATCTACAGTCAAAGCAAAACCTTTCAGGCTCAGTCTTCCAGATATTGGTCTTAAACATGTGCTGAAAATCAATGCTGGGCTCAGTCAACTGACGATGATGAACACTGACAGGAAAGCAGGATCAGACTACAGGATACCGGCCCCATAAACAATCCGACCAAACACTAATGAAGAATCTGGAACGGTGGATTGTTCCCTCTGGGTTGGGAGAGAGTTACTGCTCCAAGCAAAGGAGTTCAAGTATCTCGGGTCTTGTTCACAGTGAGGGCAGAATGGAGCACGAGATGGGTCAGCGGTTTGGTGCGGTGTCTGCAGTGATGTGGGCGCTGCTCCGGACCGTCATGGTGAAGAGGGAGATGAACCTGAAGGCGAAGCTTTCTACTTCCTGGTCCATCTGCGTCCCAACCCTCAGCTATGGTCATGAGCTCTGGGTAGTGACTGAAAGA
>JAPZEB010000007.1:26082002-26092360 GCA_029783705.1 Chaetodon striatus
GTGAGCGTTTTATGCTTACCAATTCATGTTCAGCACCCCAGCCTTCCTCTCCCTGGCCAAAGCTTTGAATATTCACTGTTGATTACTACCGAAACTCTGGAATACCCAAAATGGTAGCAGGGCTGCACAGTTAATCAAAATATTATTGAAACTGCAATATGGCCAAGCTCAATATACAAATCACTAGAGCTGTAATTTTTTTGCCAAAGGTAAAATGTGGCATAACATACCATTATAAATGAAGCATAATGGTGCTACAGAGATGCCCCAGCCTACAAACATGTTAAAGACATAAGAGAACATGCTTGTTTGGTACAGACCCCAGAAGGGGTGAAAATATAAAGCAAAAATGACAATTCCTACTAAAAGTGTGACTCATTGTAATCACAGTATCTGTCAAATAATCGCAATATGATTGTTCTGGATATCATGCAGCCCTAAATGGTCCTAAATGGTGAGACATTCAGGACAGCCCTAATTAGAAATGGAAAGAAGGGATTTGCAGGAAAGCAGCTAGGTGTGTAATAATGTCAGAGTTCAGTTCTTCGTGGCAAACATGGTTGTTTGATGTTTCTTTTTCACAAATCCAGGTCAATATTACTCTGTAGGTAAAGTATCTTACATGCATTCAGTAGAATATTTCTCTATGCATCAGTCAGTCCACTGTATGCAGTAGCACACTGTGTGTCAATATCCTGGAAGGTCGATAAACTGAAGCCAGAATGGAGCTATCCTCACATGCACAGAGCTCACAGAAATGTGGTATTATATCTTCCACAATCATCCTGGTTCAATCTTCCACTCAGAGTGTCTCCGTGGGGAATCAAAGCCACTTGATGTATTTCCTCTCTATTGTATATTCATTGTTTGAATAGGCTCGGCGCGCAGAGCTGTGCTGCTCAAATAGCAGGCCGACTGTGTGATAGTCGCAGTTCTCCCCAAATCCGTCCAACATGTGTGAGATTACTGCATGTGGTTTTGTGAGCTTGAGAGATGAATGACGAGATGAAAGAAATTAGTCCAACTGGTCTGGTCTTTGGATTTTCTAGTACCTTTTCTTTTTTGACATTGGAGTATAATGCATACGTCTCACACACACACACACACACACAAATGCACAATCAACACAATCAACAATGCAGTTAGGGACTGTTAGTTACTTATGAGGGGGCAGTGGGTGGTGCAAAAAGAAGGCATGTCAGATAATTTTTTAAGCACTGGGGAGAGCATTATGTTTTCTGTTTTGGCCTAGGGGTCATACAAATTCAAATTGTTATATTGTGTGTTTATTTCAACAAAGATGTTAAAAGAAAACATCCCTTTGGGTTTAGGAGGCATGTTTTCTTTTAAAAAATTGCCAAAATTACACTATTTATCATTGCCAAAAACTGCAATTTTCACATTTCCGACGGTCCTTGGCTATATCTTCTCCTGACAAATGCTTCCATCAGAAAAAAGAAATAAATAGCCAAGTCTGTGCTTAAAATAGTGATATTTTGTCAAAAATCACATCTCATTCAAAATGTAGCCAAAAATAATCCATCCTCATGAACTAACCAGCATGTACAACAAGAGTGAAAAACCCAATTTTTTTCAACTCCAGGATTGTGTCTACAACTATTAACTTTTAAGTTTCAAACATCAAAGAGTAAATTTTAAATATCAAACAACTAATTTATGGTGGAGGGAGGATCATGCATTTTTCGCCAGTCACTCAGTAGCTTTTGGGAGGGTCCCAATAAAAATAAAAAAAAAGAAAGAAAAAAAAAAAAGTCACGCCCCAGCCACCCCCATCCACTGATAAGTAAAGAACAGTCCCTAACAGGAGTTTTGTATGAGGGGGAACTGGGTGTTCTTATGTTGGCACTACTGGATGAGTACTTTGGGTTGAATGTAGGTTTTGAGGAACTAATCTGGGACTCTGAATATTTCCAACAGTCTTTTATTCCTATCTCAAGGACGACAAAAACAACTATTGCTTTAAGTGTATTATTTTAAGTGCAGTTGTCTTAAGTGGAAAGAAAATTGTCCACAACAATCCGCTATCAGCTGCTAAAGGGACACGGTAGATTTCTTTATATCTCACTTGGAAATGAATGGGGACATTAAAATGCATAAGTTTCCTGCCTCGAATCTAAATAAGAATGCTAATGAAACGCTGTGGGTATTAATAATGCAGAGGACGAGTTTCCTTTTATTTGCTAAGGAAACATTTCAAGAAAGGTTCTAAACAGTGACAGTGCAACTTGTTTTGATGTATCAGGATTTATGACACAACATATCCTCTTGACATTTTAAAAATTAAAAACACCATCTAATTAAGACCTTAATTACAGCCTGGTTTTGTAGTCGGGTGAATTATGGAATATGACCGTGCATAATACTGTATTATATATGTATCTTTGCACTTCCTACAGGGACTAATTATGAGATTTGAAAAAGACTAATTTATGATATAACACTGGAGCCTGCCCTTTGGCCCATTTCACAACTCTCAAGGGTTCCTCAAGTTCCTGTCATTAGTTCATATGCATTAAAAGCTCAAAGTGAAACCGTGGAACCATCTGACAGGAAATGACACCTAGATATATAGTATATCTATGGCTACGCAATGTTTTTGTGCAGTATGACTAAACATTTAACACAGCAGGAAGGAGTATGCTTGCGAAAGTCAAACAATGCGTTTTCATTTTTTTCTAGAGTCATTAAATTACACCTTTCATTTTGAGGCTTGGAAGAAAATTGAATATTTTTCAGGCAACAAAAGAGACTAAATATCCCCTTTTTTAAAGAAACTGAATTTCAGTTTGACAATATAAAGGTATAATTGTTTTGTGTCCTTTCCAATTACCTGAGTAGCTCAGGGAAAATGAAAAGTTAAACAGAATACATGTTCATGCTTCGACAGGACTGATTTGGTTAAAATATGATTGACTTCCTGAATACAAAAGCATCGACTTTCACACTCCACTGGGGTATAATTATGCCTCTGCGGCTCCTGCCAAGAGACACCCTCATGCGTGTGACCACAGGGGGTTGGAAATTTCATATGACATGCATGTCAGTTATTTTTTATGCCTTTAGAAAAGGACAAGGGTTCGATTGTCTGACAATTTGCATCACACTTTATTTAAACCCCATTTGTAGTGATCTGAGTTTGGGGTTGTCCTTGCTGTGTGTTCCCTCTGTATGTTGACCAAGAAGTCAATATCACCAACAGTGAGTGCAATCCTCTGAGGGTGTGTGTGAATAATTATCCAACACTGTAAATATTTTAGTGTCAGTGTTGTTTAGCATATTTTGCTCAGAGGTGTTTGTCATGCTTACTGCTCAGGAGGACGAGCAATAAGCGCCTGCACATGAGAAATTGTTACATATGCAACACATCATTCATTTGATTACATCATGGAAACAAACTTGCAATAAAGCAGTTGTGCCAGCTCTTTCTAAGCTTCAACAGGTTTTAACCAGGGTCAAATTCAAACCAGCGTCGCAATGTAACATAATACAATTTTCAAATCACAAAGGCGAGAGCACCAGAAACATCCGGCCCCATGGGCTTCAAATGCACCCACGTTGCCCTACGCTCCACAGGATATATGGCAAGGAGAGTAGATGAAGAGAACACCTTGTAAAATGATACACACACTTTGATGCTCCCAGTACTACCGTGTGAAAATGACCTTGTCAGTGCCAAACAACAAAAAATAGGAGGTGACTTTGGTGTGTAAAAGAAACAGTATGTTGGTTATCTGGGCCTGTTTTCTGCTTAGACATGAAGATGCCTGACAGAGTCAAGCATTGTGCAAAACATGAACTGCAACTGTAGCTAACACAGAGGCCTGGGAGAGTGATATACATGTTGAGTGTGGGGATGCACTATGTTGGATTTTTGCCTCTAACATACTGATACATACCTTATTTGGCCAATAACCGATATAGATATATCCATTCCTACCTAATTTTAGTGATCATCAAGTCCCTTCTGTAGTGGAATTAACACGATATTATGCATTCATACTCTTATCATGATGGTCCACCAACAGATGGAGACATGAAATACAATGCTTTTCAATGTATGTGATATTCATTCAATGTGCAAAATCAGAAAAAGCACGTTTGACAATTCTATTTTGATATTAAAGCAGATACCGATGACGTACCAATATTATTGTGCATCTCTAGTTGACTGTATCCAAAGTTGTGTTGGTCATCCTATACTATATAGTGAGTAATAAAGCACATAAGAAACCTTAAATTAAAATTGCACTGTGGATCGCAATCCCAATATTAGTCTTAAAAAAAAATCACACTGAAGATTAATTTCTCACATCATCCGGCCCTAGTATTAACTTTTGGTTTATCAGTAAATTAAAGGGCTGCATCTAGTGTTGCCCAATCAGAGCCCAGAATCCTTCTAACTGTAATTAAGTAGCTTCATTTTGAAAGTTCATTTAGGAACCCAAACATAAACTTATTCGAACCCTCAGTTAACAATAATGAAAAACTGATAACAAAGTCATAAATAAAATAAGTCCTTTTAACAGTGTTGCATTTAATTTTCTCAGTCATTAAAACTGCAATGATTAGTTGATTAATCAATTGGTCGATCAAAAGAAAATTAAACAATAACTGTTTTTGAAAAATTGATAGATCGTTTCAGTCTATTCTTAAGCAAAATGTCACATTTGTTGGATTCAGTTTCTTAAATGTAAGAATCTGCTGCTTTTCTTTGTCATTTATGAAAATAAATGTATACGTCTTTGGGTTTTGGACTGTTAGTTGGACGAAAGAACATTTTTCACAGTTTTTTGACATTCTGTAGAGTAAGCAATTAATAGATTCATTGTCAAAATAATCTGCAGATTATTCAATAATGAAAATATCTGTTAGTTAAAGCCCTTTCATATGGAAAAATGTAAGTGAGAAATCAGTGACAGTCGACTGTGGGTCGGAGGTAGAGCGAGTCATCCACCAATCAGAAGATCAGCGGTTCGATCCCCGGCTCCCCCAGTCAGCATGTCGAAGTATTCTTGAGCAAGATGCTGAACCCCAAATTGCTCCTGATGATGGTGTGTGAATGTGTTAAAAAACTGAACAGCAGGGGGCATCTTGTATGGTAGCCTCGGTCACCAGTGATGAATGTGTGTGTGAATGGGTGAATGTGACTCGTAGTGTAAAAAAGTGCTTTTAGTGGTCAGATGACTAGAAAGGCGCTATACAACTGCATGTTCAGTCCAGATGTCAAAGCATCCTTGGGCAAGATACTGAACCCCAAGGTGACCGTGTGACTGTGTTTGTGTTTGAATGTGTGAATGTGACATGTAGAGTAAAAGAGCTTTGAGTGGTCGGACGACGAGAAAGGTGTTGTCCATTTACCTTTTGCCGTTGTGTGTCGAGCTGTGCCTACTTTTTGCCAGTGAAAACTGAAACAAACAGTAGTTCCAAATGACCACAAACCAATCCAGAATATTTTTACCAACCCAATTAAGCAAAAAATATTAAATAAAAAGTAGCCCAACTAGGTGGAATTGGGTGAAATGTAATTTAATTCTTTACACCAAGCTGGGTTAGACAGTTTTTTTTGTAGAAAAAAAAATTAATTGGGCATGTATTATAATAAATTTTGAGCACATTGTACTTCAAGTGTTCTGAGAGAAACCTAGACTTCTGCACCTCCTCCTGGCTATGCTTGCAGGCTTTGGAAAATCTAACAGCTGCTGGCCACCGAGCACTGGGGGAGTTTACACTGGGCGAATTCAAGCCGTTACAGTCGCCAACTGAAAGTCGGTCTCTGGAACTGCAGCCCGCTCTCCTACCAGCGAAGTAGTCCACAACGGTGAGGGGTGACGCAGAGGGACCACGGGGAGGCTAGCTAGCACACCTGGCGACACGAGGGGGCGTTTAGGTGCGTCGCCCCCTCAGTTGGCGTGATGTTAACGGGCAGTCATCAGAGAGAACTGTTGTTAAACTTACTAAGTGACTATGTGAACGATTTTGAAATGGATATCTCAAAGTGGATGAAGACTAGGGGGCTGCCTACTTCTGCCTCTGAAGACCCTGGATCTAGCACATCAGCACCACCCCCACCAGACACAGGCTTGTGAACAAATTCAGCAGAGCCACCGACTGAGCCATCACTTCAGTCTGCATGGAGTGAGGAGTCCCTGTGAATCGGATACCAACTTTGGCCTTGTATTTAACAACTGGGTGGCAAGTGCACACCTTTTGCCAGACTTTTTTTTTTTTTTTTTAGACACCGCCACTCCCTCCTTGCAACTTGCTCGCCCCCTGCATCTATCAGTTTTGCCACCGGGCCTGTATCCAAGCACTCAAATTTTGTCAAAGTATTGAAAGTGTTCCCTTTGTTGAGAAATGAGAGGTCACAAGGAACCCTGAACTCTGCTAGCTGGATCCTGAAGACCCATTGCAGGGACACTGCACCCCTCTGTTCCCCTGGCAGAAGGTTTCAGGGTCCCTAGAAGCACTGTAAAGACCCATCAAGGGTCTTTCTAGGGACCCTGGAACTCCCTTGATGATGGAACTGTGTTGTTAGGGGTCCTTCTAGGGAGCCTGAAACACTCTTGAGAACTCCTGAGACCTTCATTAGGGTCTCGAGGGAGTCCAGTGGTCATGATGAAATTCTCAAGGTCACAAGGGATTTGTGGCATTCTTCAAGGGGGCCTTGGGAGGATCCTAGGAGGCATCTAGCAGGACCATGGCACTATCCTTTGGTTGTGAGACACTATGGTCCTGGTGGAGGTCTCAGTGGTTTTAAAGGGATAACAAGAAGGACCCTTGAGGATAGTTCAGTCCTTGCGTGTCCTTTCCTGGAAACCCTCTGAGAACCCTGGGGATGGGCCACTTTGGCCCTGGTATAGGTCCAACAAGTCCTCAAGACTATTCCCAGTCCCTAGAGGGACCCTTGAAGACTCAGCTCCTTCATCAAGCTTTATTCTTTAAACCCTGGAACCCCCTTTGGCATCTGGGTGAGGTCCAAAGGGTCTCATGGACTTTTTGTAGAGGGACCCTGAAACCTTCACTAGGGCCACAAGGGAGTCGAACAGCTACTGGAGGAAGTTTGAAGAGTCTTCAAGGTTAGGAAGGGTTGTACTCTGGGTAGCCTCATACCCCTTTTCCATCAACATAGAACCGGTTCTGTTCCAGTTCTCACACTTAATTTTGAACCATTCAGAGCATTTCAAAAAAAAAAAAAAAAGTTCAAAACCCCAAAAGTTGGTTCTTAGTTGGAATACAAAAATAGCAGACTTCTGATTAACCATGTAAAGGATGGAGAGGCAACAATGGAGAAGTCAAGTGTGAAATGGGGAAAATAGAGTTTGTAGTGGTCTTATTAACAGTTGGTTTGTGCTTGTTTTTTGGGTTAAAACAAGTATCTGTAATAACCCGTACAAAAATTCACAGATAATTAATGAACTAATTAATTAATCATTTTGTTACAACTGTTTACTTCCATTGCGCACTGTACACACCCTCTGTTACCCTCTGTAACACATCCTTGATTAAAATGGTTCCACGCAAAACTGGCTCACTAAAGAGCACCAAGATTCCAAGAATCCTGAATGGAACCAGTTCAAGAACCAGAGATAATTTGGTGGGAATAGGGTGTCAGGACTTGAGAGAATCCCAGGAGGCCCTAACAAGATTAAGGGCATTCTTGTTAGCCTGGTGGAGGGCCGTCGTGGTCCTGATGGAAGTGTCAGGGTTCCTCAAGGAGTTCCAAGTCATTAGAAGAACCCTTGATGACTGACTTTGATCATCAAGGGTCCTTCTAGAGACCCTAAAACCCACTTATGGACACTGGGAGACCTCCGCCAGGGCCACTGATCTCCCTTGTGGGCCCCTACTATAGTCGCAATGGCCTCTTGGACTTCTCTTGAGGCCCCTGGCAGTCCTTGGTCTCCACATTTAGCACTCCCGCCTTAGCTCGATTCTGTATGTAAAGCCACTGACGTTACAAATAGGCTTGGGCTTTTTCTGCCTCTCTGCTAATGTCTGCAGAGAGCTGAGATGGCCTTTTCATGGATGAATGAGGTTAGTGTACACAAAGGGCCACTGCAGTCGGTCCATCTGGTGCCCAATGTCTGGGCCTGGACCCAAGGGCAGACTGTAAGGAGATTTAAAAAGGGTGCCTGCATTAAGAATGAAGAGCATAAGTCAAAAGTAATTACACTGTGATCAACAGTTATTTATGTGGTTGGAGGTGAGCGGCTGCAGACTTGTGCTCTAACTGGTGATTGGAAAAACCTCATTATGAGGAAAAATCAATGACACTTACAGTTTAGGTTTATGTGTGTTGCTGGTTACAACTCGATTGCCTTTTTCTGTTTTCTGTTATCTGGCTACAGTTTGATTTTTTTTAATCAGTATGTGAAGTCTCATACTCATTCTCAGCTGTGACTCATGCTGTTTTTGTAAACGGTGCGAACTAAAGCTTTGCATTGCACAATGGTAGTCTGGCTATGCTGCTCCTCCTCCATTCATGTCAGTGCAGCTTACTAGAACCGAGTCACTCAGTGAAAGATATCCTGACAAGAATGTGTCCATATGATGGATGAGAAGTCTAAAAACAGGCCAATTTAGCAGAGCTGCTGGGCTGAGCCTCTGTTTTTGTGGGCAGAGAGTCAAGGTTTAGTTATGGGAAAATTAGAGTGAATCCCAAATTAATCAGGAAGTAGAAAGTCTGTATTGACTATAGCCCAACTTTTTCAAGTCCCTGTGACGCATGGTAGACTGCAGAACAACCTGTAAGCTAGTAGACAGACTCTTGGAGAATCTCATTAATACATGCAATTTGACTACTTCAGACTTGTTCACACCCACAGAACTTCATTTGAAATTCCAGTTGAGCTCTTGAAGTCCCCCTCCAGTGTATTTTGGCATTTTTATGATATTTCATATTTTACTGAGTCATGTCCTGACAATGTTGTTTAGCCTCACTGTTCGCTAAATATTTTTTGACAAATAACTTAATTTTGTGCTCAAAGTAAAAAGTAAAGGGTTGTTGCTGAAACAGGAAGATGACATATGACTATAGTAGAATCTAAAAGCCATACATCATCCTCCAAACTTGCACAGATATATTGTTATAAATACCATAAACATTATAGTAAACCAGCTAGTCAACTTATCTTGTAGCTTACCGTAAATGGCAGCATTATAGCCTCAGTTATCCCTCCACCTTAGCTTGTCTATTTTCATAAAGGCAAATTTTGGCAAATCCCACCAGAGATAACACAACAAACTGCCTGTCTCTCCCACTTGCTCTCTTCTTTACCATCTCTTGGCCACAGCACACTGCAGGAAGGATAGACATGTTGCCAAGGTCCACAGTCTAAATGCAGTTTTGGGACATGTTGAAAGTTGGCACCGTCTACCAGCATTGGCCTCAAACAGGTCAGGACACTAGGAAGTGCACAACTTTAAGTCAAAAAGGACTCCCGTGCTGCCTGGGGCGGTGGTGGTGGCGGTGCTGAGCTGAGGCGAGAGCAGCCGATGTTAGTGGACGGTGCACCTTCGAATGCCTATAACTCTGTTTCGAAACAGCGGCCCTAAGGAACATATCTATCCTTTCTCTGGTGCGCTGTAGCCGGTGAGCAGTCATGTGGCTCCCCAGTGCAGCAGCAGCCAAACGGCACAACTGACAGGTACAACAGGAGGAGACGTAAAGAAGAGTGTGAGAAAGAGAGTTGGTGTGTTGTGCAAATTGTTGCCTCATATGTGTTCTGGTAAGCAGTTAAATTTTTCAAAGTAAGTGCTGCTTTCCAAACCACTGCAGCTGCAATTTGCTTCTGTGGTTATGGAATACCGTTACATTCGACTATTTAACACTGCCCCATTCTCTGTTTAGGACACATTGTTAACCATTAGACAACTAACTGAATCTCTCCTGTGTGCCATGCACGTAGGAGAACTATGGTGACTGATCCAAAAACGCAAAGACATAAATGGCCTGATCTAAAGCCTGTGTTTGGCTAATCTGTTCTGAGCTAAGAGAAACAACATGACAGACTCAGTTGAGGAGGACCTGTTTCATCTTAGATATAAACAGCTCTTTCTAGAGGCTCTGACAGTCCAAGCTGACAGTGGGCCAAAGTCAAAGTTGGGCTGTTGTTGAACATCTGTCACCACCGTCAGTGCAGTGTGTCCTGTACCATTGGCTCTCGTCGGCCAACACATTCTAACCCTGACCTCATCACATATTGACGTTTGGTCATAGACTTGTCATGGACTGTCCACTTCCACATACAACGTGCAAAGCACCCTGGGTGCGTTGGTTGTTAACATTCTGGGACACCGTGTCAAGTTCTGCCTGTTACATACATTGTCTTCTTTCA
>JAPZEB010000007.1:26114680-26133619 GCA_029783705.1 Chaetodon striatus
ACATCTAAATATATCGCATCAAAACAATTCATACCGGCAGTGATGTGAATGTGTGACAGTTTCAACACTTGTTCAATAAAAGGTTGTGATGGGAACAGAAATGCAGCGTAATATTTGCATTGTGTGTAAAAAAAACAAAACAAAAAACAAACAAACACGGAATTTGCATAATTAGTAAAATATCATTTTACGTAACTGAACCAAATAAGACACTCAAGCTTCATCTAAAATTGAATGGCAATATTTTTATTAAGTTAGGAAATCAACATATTTAAGAAATTTAATTATATACACTGGTTCTAATGTATGGATTTAAAAAAAGGACAAAAATAAGCTTGACACACCAAGCTAATACATGTTATAGACTTTGCATTTCACATACCCATAAATAGTGATCTTGGTTCAAATGATAATTACAAGTTCATGTCATCCTCATGACTGAGCGGATTATGTGCCGTAACCTCCCAGGATTCATTTGTTCACATCAGGAAAAAAAAAAAAAAAAATCAAGAACACTGTCACCGAACTGTTCTTAAATATCTGTAACTACACTATAAAATACATAAAGCATATCTACCATGTGTTCCATGGGAAACAAAGAAAAGGCAATGGTATAAGAAATCATTTCTCATGAAATATTGGTAAGCCTTCAAATAAAACTTTCAAGCGATTTCAGTAAGGTCATTTACAACAGGTAAAAGAGGCAGGGTTTTACCATTAAAGCAGTCAAATAATACTAACATTTGCTACTTTGTTCAAAATATACAGAAACAACATGGGTGCAAAACGCTTCAGTCAGAGCTGCTAGTGGCATGCACCACAGTAAACAACTATGCTGAGAATTCACAGGCTGGAGCAGGTAAAATGGAAACGCTTCACAAATGTGTTGTACAGTAGTGGCCATGGGAATACAGTCATCCAGTGTGTGAGACCTGCAGAGAACATACAGAATGCACAGCTTTGATTACAGTGGTATCAATGTTCCTCCTTGTCCCTGCCTTTCTTGTCCTTCTCGTCCTGCAGGGCCGTGCCCAGTTTCTTGATGAGCACCGACAGCACCTTGTCCAGCGGGTCCATCACACCTCTCTGCAGCCACTTGGGAATCGTAGTCCTGGCATGGTGGAAGCCCAGTTTCTGCAGGATGTAGTCCACACCCACTGGGTCGATCTTACGGCCTGTCCAGGAGATGAGCCTGGAGAGAGAGGAAATGTTGCTTAGTCAATGCTAAATCCATTTCAGACACTATATGCTAATTATTATTATTAACTCAGACTGAGACAAAGAGTGTTTTAAACTACAGATACGAATGTGTTCTTTATAACCTGTTTCAGTCTAAATGTCCTCACTAACAGTGCTTGAACGTAGGGCTGTACCACGTCATGTTCTTACATTTGGAGCTTCTGTTGAGGTAGAGGTCTATCGTCATATTTAATGATGTAATAACCCTAAAATCAATCAATCAATAAATAAAATTTGCAAACAAATTCTTTATTTAAATAAAAAGATTCATCAGATTAAATGAGTTAGTCTTTTTTATTAAATCAACTTTATTTAATGAATGAATGTAATTTATGCTACTGTTTAGGGTTACAGTCATATACTGGTTTCAAGGTATACCATGATATAAAAGTTGATGCTAAAAGTTATCATACTGTCTACATTTGCTAATCTACGATACTGAAAAAAATGCAATTCAATATTTTAGAATCTTAAGAGAAGTTCTTCAGATTTGGGTCAAATGTCCACTTTGAATCAAGGTTGACCTGATTAGACCATGGTGGCCAAAGGTCAAGGTAACTGCGACCTCGGGTCCATCACATTTTCCTAAACCAGACATCTTGAGAGGACCTTGAGGGAATTCCCTGAAATTTGGCACAAAGGTTCACTTGGAATCAATGATGAACTGATCTGGGTCAATGTCACTGTGACCTAACCTGTCTCACTCTCACTCTTCTGAACATAATATGGCAAACACTCCTTGAGGGATTTGTTTCAAAATTAGCCCAGACTCTAGATGAACTAATTACTTTACACTTACTTATCTACAATATAAAAAAATGCAACTGGACGCTGAATCTCCCCTTGATTGTAGTTATTTTCAAAGTGGAGGCTTTTTACACATACTTCCATTAACAAAATGGTTCCAAGTTTAAATTATAGTATTAAATATTTGTTCGACCAAAAGTACACCTTCCATTTTCATTCCTTTAAAGGTCATTCTGACTGATAATAATACAAAGCCTGTAACACCATGAAATCTCGTTCTGAGATGGTTATTGTACTGTGAAAATCTCTTACTGTTGCAGCCCCAGTGCTGTTAAACTGCTGCTAGACTGTCCTGTTTATATACAATGCTTGATAATTGTGAGAATGTTGTTATTGAAAGGCTGGACGCCAACAAATGTGGACTGAGGTAAAGTATATTCTAGGATAAAAACATGTTGTGAATTAAGGAAATGATTACAACTATTTTCGATCCATTTTGACTACTGGGCTTTACACTGCTTTAACTGCTAATAATATCAGTGTAGCCTAATCACAATCTGCAAATGTGCAGAGATATATACAAAAGCAAAAAATAAAGTAACGAAAAAGCTGCACAGCATTCAAGTGTTGATTTAGCTTCAAAGCTTCAAACTATTCCATACAGCTCTTATAGAATTACAAAAGTGCTGTGCTTAAGTATTTCCATTTTGTGCTAATTTATACTTCAATTCTACCACGCACCTATTTTTAACCCCACCATGTTGTTTAACAACTGCAGTGACAGTTACTTCTAAGATGCAGCTTGTATAAACTACATTAGCTCCACCTCAGCCAGCTGCAACAGAAAATGCTGCTGCCACATGAATGCATTAATATTGGTTATACTGGTTCAATGATATAATGCACTGAATACTTTTACTTATAATACCTTGAGTACATTTGAAAGCCAATACTTGTGTACTTATACTCAGAGGAACTCTCATGACAAAAACATACAAACCAAACAAACATGGTGAAAACAGCTTGAAAAGGAAATTCAGTGTATTCTTTATGTTGAAACAGTAGTAACACTCAGCTGCCTGCATTTGATTCTATTTCTCCTACAAATAGTAAATACAGCACACCAAGTCACTCTTTACTGTGAACAAGTCTGTTTAGTGTGGAAAAAAAAGTCATTTTTATTTCATCTGTGTGGCTTGTATTTCTTTTTTTAACCTCTTCCACTGCCCTGGGACGCAAGCATCCTCGGCCGACATCACTGTCTTTCAGAGGCTGTAGCTGGCAGAGTTTTGAAGCTACAGCAAATATACTAGCATCATGTGAAACTACAAGACCTAAGGAACTCATGGGAGATAGTTGGGATGAGGGCCACTTTTCACTTTTCACAGTGGTCCCTTGACCTCTCACCTCATGATATCTGGATGGAAATGGGTTCTCCGGATATCAACAAGTCACCCCTTTACACAAACGCCCACATTATGCTAGTCCCATACAGTTTGGGGCAAAAACCATGCAGTGCAAATGTGTTATATTTGCCCATTGCCTTACTGGATTGCATACATTGGGTCTGACTGGAAAGTTGAGACTCTTGTCTCCAATGGTTACATTTTGCACCAAATCTATACAACAAATAGTATCAACCCAAAAAGATGATGCAAACAACTACAATCCACTTGCCAATGAGACTGACTTCATGAAAGAAGCAGAAAATGGTGTCCCACAGCAGAGAGGGCGAGTAATGATTTAAGGAGATAAAGATTTGTGACAGCCTTTCAGCGGGTTACAAAAGATATTTATGAAAATCTGAGGATCATTTGGCAGAAGGACCTAGGGTGTGAATTAAGCAAAGATAAATGGCTGAAAATACTGTCAAATATTTGGAAATATTTAAAAGGAGGCAAGGGGGAAATTTACTCAGTATAAATGAATTCTTAGGTTTTACTTGACTCCTTCTAAGCTCCACAGGATTGGTCTGCTGGCTAATAATTCATGTTGGAAATGTCAGACAGAAACAGAACATTTCCACGTGCAATCTGGGAATGTCAACTGGTTAGCCTATTTTGGGGAAAAAGTTGTGGATAACATCGGTAAGCAGTTGGGTACGCTATACCTAAATCACCAAGGCTATGCATTATGGGGGACTGAACAGAATTGCCTAATGCATCAAAATATGACCTTGTTGTGAGGAATGAGGGGGTCGTCACAGCTGCTTAGATGATCCTCAGATTCTGGAAAAAATACATCCCCACCAGAATTTGAAAAATGGGAATCTATGTTAGAAATTGTGTCATACAAACACCTTAGCTAGGGTCAACGATAAAATTGAAAGCTTTAAGAGGTCATGGACAGGCTTTTTTTGGGTTAGTAATATGTCTGCTGCACTGTACAGAATTGGTGTTTAGCTGCTACATTATTATTATTTCGAGTCTAAATATGTGTAGCCACCAGGGGCCTGTGGATATGTTGAGGTACAAAAATAATAATACTGTCAAATTGTTCAGATGTGACTGAATAGATAATTAAAATTTGATTAAAAATATATATTTGTGACAAGTAACAGCACAGTGACTGCTTCACTGCAGTGTGTCAGCTCCGGATTAACAAGGGTTTCTTTAAATCCTTTAAGCTGTGAAGAAGACCCTGTGTAATGTACGCTCCATTTTTAAGGTGGTGTACATGTTGAGAGAAAATTAACTTCATAATAATGAAGTTCAGAATCCTGACTGCTTGTTTTTTTTTTTTTTAATTACCAGCATTAACTTTTACTTTCGACACTTACTTAGATTTAATAAAATAAAATAACTTTTGATACTTAAGTACAGTAAATATCAGATACTTCAAGATTTTTTTTTAAGTCATTTTCTGGACAATATAAGATATTTTTACTTTTACTCAAGTGCAACTTTCAGGTACTTCATCCACCACTGCCTCAATCATAATGTTCTGAGCCCCTATACACTCAAACTTTGAAAGTTTAAATAGGCAGCTAACCAAAACACAATGTTTATTACAGATTTATGACTACAGAAACTTGACACACAGTGCTGAGCTGCATGTCAAATTATTCCTCTGGTTCTCTGCTTTCAGATGATGTAGAATACTTCTATGTGGCAAGCACTGTTGACCTGCTATGGGGGTGCTATGGGGTGGAGTGGAAGAGGTTCGACCTGATAGTCTTATTTAACGATGCATGACAGCCTCGCATATGAGGATTTGCATGTTAGGTCGTCACAGTGGGAGTTTGCTGTGGCCACAAGGTCGCAGGCAATGACGCTTACAATGTCACAAGTGCTCTTTTCCAAGAGCCCTCTACCTGTTTTGAGTGAGCATTATTCATGAATGAGCATTGTGACTCAGTTTGACTCCGTCATATGAAAGGGTGTGCGTCCGTTAACAGAAAAAAAAAACAAAAAAAAAACAACACACACTCTAAATGCCTGCGGTGCGCTGGAGCAGAGCTGACCTGAGAGTTGGCTCCAAGTGCCAGGTGTTGCACATGAACTCCCTCCAGTCCACTGTGGTGTAGTTGATGCTGTCGTCCTTGTCCCTGTCTGAGGAGCTCTCATCATGCAGGGCCGTGGGGCTCTTCTGGCCGGGTCGCGCCGCGAACATCCGCGGGGCGAAAAGGGCTGAGGACACATGGGGAAGGAGAAAAGCAATAAGGCTTTCGCTCTGCACGCTCTGCTGCCTGGATGTTTTCTTTTTAACATGGCAAACACATTCTTCAACAACAACACCCAGGAGTACAACACAATAAACATTCATTAATTTCTCTGAAAGCTCAGTCGGCACCTTGATAGTATAGATCTACACTCTATTCACATTCAAATACCCATCTGCCCTGAAAATCTGCAGCGCTCGCCTCTTTTTTCCCTTTCTATTCAGCTGCAGAATCAACAGAACAAAGTCGTGGCACTATTCTAATTGTCATGAAGAATGGGAGGTTGCCGGCATAAAGGCTGCTAATTTGTTCTTTTGTGACAATGGGAAAGCCATTAAAATGCTGCCTGCATTGGGCACTCTGACCTCCCTGCTGTGTGTGAAAATAACACTCAGCTGCCTGCGTTTCATGCTGCTCTCCGAAAAGTGTCCAACAGCATACAAACAGCTTCACAGGTACAGAGGCACACAGATGTGCTTCATATTGTTATTTCTCCTTGGACAGTCTGATGAGTCATTTTCTAGACGTGCTGTATGATGTCTGGATTGGATCTTTGAAATCACTCTTAAATTAAACTATTTTCATTACTACACCTGTTGGAGATGACTCATGGATTTGTCCCAGAGCGTGTCAACAACTGAAAAGACTAAACAATGTTTATTGTCTCACTGACCAACTGAAAGGATGAAATAAGGAATAAATGATGATGTAGAGACAAAAACCTTTCTCCTTCTCCTTCAGGTAGGCAGACACCAGGTCGTGAAGGAACATGATGAGCTCGGCATCCATGGTGACACAGATGTGGTCTGTAAATTCTGTCACCACGCTGCACTCCACTTTGGGCTTACTGTTGGAGTCTGGAACAAATAAACACAAAAAAATAAAGACAACGACTGAAAACAAACCACATCTGATTTCCAGTCGGCTTCAGCTTTGGATATAGAAGAAAAACTCATCTGAATTGATGTAATCTCACTGCTACATAAGTAATGAACATCAGTTCAGGGCACTGCAGTGTGTTCTAGTAAAAGGCAGTGCATAGATATGACATTTATAAATTTACTTCACAACCACTACAACTAAAAGGGAAAAACTGTAACAAGGAAATTCCACCTCAGGTTCTGACGTTCTTTAGCGAGCTTGGCATTTGCCTCCTTCTCAGGGGACATAATTACTGTAACAAGCCTTCCCCTTTACTTCATAATACAAAGGTGGATTTATACTTGTGCGTCAGCTCTATGTAGAGCCTACACACGTGGCTTATGCTGTTGTGAAGTGGTGTGTCTCTGTCATTCTGCAGTTACACCTCTAAAACACTCTAGTCAGCGGCAGGGTTTCTGTGTAGTGCTGTTAAGTTAAGTTGATTCAAAACACACCCAAAACACACATTAAACATGGCTTAATAGTGACAA
This sequence comes from Chaetodon striatus, assembly GCA_029783705.1. Classification (NCBI taxonomy): domain Eukaryota; kingdom Metazoa; phylum Chordata; class Actinopteri; order Chaetodontiformes; family Chaetodontidae; genus Chaetodon; species Chaetodon striatus. The sequence goes on from JAPZEB010000007.1 coordinate 26,121,740, forward strand.
TTTAAAACATAAGTACACAAATTGGCTTCACTATAAAACAGGATTCACAGACAAAGCACTTGTCTTTTGCTGGACACATTTCCCCACAAATACAACATGCTAATGTTATTAGTACAAGCCTATGGCATTTTACTTGTATAGATTATAACAGCTAGCAGACATTTCCTGTTCTCCTATGAAGCCAGGGGCAACAGCAACATTTAACAAAGGTAACATGACTAAATTTGGCTCCATTACAGCTCACAAGGTTCACTGACAAAACAACTGTCTCATACTAAACACATTTTCCAAACAAATACAACATGCTAACTTTGTTAGCACAAGCTCGTGGCATTTTACCTTGTATTAATTAGCCTAGCGACTAGCGGAGATAAATCACAATTTTTCTGTTTCTTATCTGTGAAAAAAAAGTAAATAAAAGGTTTGTTTCCACTGAGGGAAATGGTTTCAACTTGCTAAAACAGACAGTAGGTCAACGTCGCTGTGAGGTGTAGTTACATTTCTGAGGAGGTGCACGTCAGGCTACGGCATAGGTTGGTATTAATCCCGCATAAGGAACTGCTTCCTTCTTTAATCCATTAAGCACAGTGGTTACGTGATTGCAGCAGAAAACAGTCTGCATTGTTCAGTCGGTACAATTATTGTTCCAATTATTCAGTTCAATTAATTTCAAGCAGAAAATAGTTCCCAATAAGAAATGAATATTTATTAAATAGTTAATTAGGTTTACACTAAGCAGTAATTATATGGACATTCTTTTGGTAATTAACAGCTGTTTAGAGACTTTAAAAAAAACAAAACTAAAATAAATGTCTCAGAACTTTCTCTTCTTTTTTCATGTAAGTAGTTCTAAATGACATTTTTATTTCCACTGACTTTTTAGGTAAAAGCAGACCCATTAAATATAGCACTGCCTCTGCTTTGAAATTTCCTTCAAAAGATGGTCAGGAAGGTTCGAATGACTTGAGCCTTGATTACTCTGCTGTAAATGTGCATACACTGAGCCTGATCCGCCCCTATGATCTCACTTAACAGCTTGACAGGTTTCCAAGCTTGCTCTTGTTTCACAGGTTAAGGCTGCCACAGAAAACCACATTGTAAAAGCATGCTTTTCCCCCAATTCATTTGAATTACATTCCTTGGGCATTGTTGTGACAGCTTAGCTCCCAGCAGCCTCAGCAAAATATTCAGTCTTCTCCAAGGAATCAAGCCAGCAAGCTCTCTCTGTGCTCTATAGAGGCTTTAGCCTCAGCCTAGAGGTTGGAAATTAGGAATGTGATCAGATTCAGTTCCTTTCCTTTTCTTTTACATGATTGTTTTTATTTTTATGTATGCTTTGATAATGATAAGATCACTAATGTCACCCTGGCCTTGGTTGCTTGCTCTAGTTGAGTATTCAGTGTAATTCATGCTGGTAGAGAGAATCACACAATGTCTTAAAATGCAAATTTACAAGGTGAGACTGATGGTAACATGGAGAATATGAGTAACCATAGGAAAGGGAGGAGATAAAAAAAGAATCGCAGTGATATCTGTCAGCATGCTATTGTTTTGGCAGTTGCACACTATGTGCTGTCGGTATTAAAGGCTTTTAATCAACAAGTTTCTCCTATTTCTCAGCTGAATTTTGGTCCCTTTGCCTTGCTGGTCTCTGCTGTTTTTATTTTGTGCTGCATTGCCTTCAGATGAGTTGTCAGTCACAGGCTGTGGATGGGACTGTGTGTTCTTTTTCCTTGGATTTTTCTTTGATGGAGTTACGGTCGAAGGCATTCTTGTCTTTGTGTTACCCAGATAATTAGAAACACATCACTTCTTGCGTGTCAGAGCATTTAATTTCTCAGGGAAACAGACACACACTTTGTAGATAGGACAGGAAATGTAGCCTAAAGCTGTCCCGAGCAGGATGACCCAGCAATTTGTAGCTGCAAAACAGGGATTTATTTATTCAGATATTGCTGAGCCCACAGTTTGCACTACTTCAGCTCAGCTTCTTCATTGCTTTTCTCTACTCACCTCACAAACCTGCAATAACTGATATTTTTTGGCCACTAGAAGACAAAAAGAAAAAAAAGTGAACAAAACATTGACATATCTTTACCGTTTAAGGTGATATGCCAAACTCTGCCAACTGTTCCTGTCCACTTGATGAATGTAAGTCCAATATTTGCTCTCTTGTATCTCTGTTTTGGTCTCTACCACCTCTGGAGGGAAACATCTGTGTACTACTGCAGCCTAGCTGGTGACTTACAGGTTCTGTGTGTAAAAGTCAAAGCATTAGTACAGCAGCAAACCACTATTTACTATGTAAAGATATGGTGGAGTAATGGTGTTGTGAGCAGAAATAGGGCCACGCCGCCTCTGTTTGTGTTGCAATCCAAGCTTCAACCAGTATGGCCACGCACGCATGTTAGTGCAAGTGTGTATCTCACTAGCTAGCTCATTACTGCCGCTTTGCATTGTGCTCATGCGGCGGTTACGGTAGCGTAGCACCGATCCTCTGGTTCTCCCCTGGTTAACTTCATTAGCTCTGTCAGCATGTTGCGGTTGTATAGTAATGCTGATGGAGTTAGCACTGTTAGCTGCTAGCTGCCACACCTCCATGTTGAGAACCATGTCCAAACAACTTAAGTGCTCTGAATTTGACAATAATACTAACATGTAAGCAAGCTGGGAACATGCAGGTGCAAAAAAAGTACAGAAGCTCTGTGAGCTTGTTATTTTATCTGTACTCGACCCTTTACTTCCCCTAGTGTTTTGATTGCAGTGGTCGTGTTACCCACAGAACTACAATCTAGGTAGGGGACTTGGTGCTGGGGGACAGCAAACATAATGTCTTTTTTTTGGTGTCTCCTCTTGAAATTTGGATTAAGTTTGATGGACGAGAGGAGCGGCTGCTGCAGAGGCCAGTGAATATAAATTTTTAGAACAAGGGCAATGAATGGTTAAATTTCACTTTCACTGAGCCTGGCATTTTACTGCTCTGTCTGTACCCAGAGCGCACTCTGATAGTGTGGTACAATGAATAACCAAACAATACATACATTCCAACACAATCTAATGAATGGGCCAGCCCCAAAAATAGAAATAGATGGATTCTAGGCTTTCGATCTGTAAATGTTTTATCTGATTGTATGAGTGTTTGTTCTGTGTTTGTAAATGTTTTTCTAATTATTGTAAACTATAACTATGTGACTGTATCACTGCTGTCTTGGCCAGGTCTCCCTTGAAGAAGAGATCCCCCATCTCAATGGGACTAACCTGGTTACATAAAGGTTTAAAAAGATAGATGGATAGATTGATAGTAAATAGAAGCAGGCTACATCGTTTCAGTCAACAATAAGTTATTGTAGGTGGACAAAACTCTCGTACAGTAGCCAGCTTGCTAACAGTTAATTAGCGTTGAATGTTAGTTTTAGTTAGTTGGCTTGTTAGCTTGGTCGCTAATAGGTAAACAAATTCAAAAGATGTATTATTGCTATTGATTTCTGTCTTATAGCTGTCTGTAAACGACTCTTAAGTGGAGCAGTTTATACTCCTACAGAGGCAAGTTAGGTAAAAACACAGCTACACAGCAAATAAATTAAGTTTAAGTAAAGTTAGGTAACATGTTTACCAAAGATGAACTTGACCCAAAAAATCATGCAGATTTCTTTCATGCTCCTTTGACCCCATCCACAGATTGCAACAATTCCACTGAAATTAATTGATTTCAGCGTTTTAAATGCTGGTGTGCCTGGGCCTTTACTCTGCAACAGATGGTGACTTTTCCTGGAGCCAAAGACCAGCCGAGAGCAGATGGCCTGTTTCTCACCATTAGATGTCAGGCTTCACACACATTTTCAGGTTTAAGGGTTTTGTCAACTTTCAAACGATTCTGGATCACACAGCAAAGTCTTTAATTAGCAACATTAAACCTGGAGTTTGACTTGTTCGCTCTTGTCCATCCTCCCCTTTCATGCTCTTTCTCATCTTATTCATTCATGTAGTCAGTCTCTCCAACTGTTTCTCACATTCTTGTAATAAACTCACCATTTTTCCTCGGTTTCAGTTTCTCGTCTCTCAGGCACCTCTGCCGCCCACCACCTGCTTCCACCAGATGACTCAAACTTCTGCTGGGGCTTGATCCGGTGGCCTCCATTAGAGCGCTCTGCCAGGTTCTGCTCCCCAGTCATGCATCATGTGACTTCGGAGTCCTCAACAAAACTTAATTCATTAATTCTGCACCTTATTCAGAATGTGGCGGAGTGTTTATTAGTTGAAATGTGGTGTAAATGTCACAGATTATTACTTTAAGCTTCTCCCACACAAACTATCACTCAGTGCACAAAAGCTGGTGCTAAATCCGCAAAATAAATATAAATGATGAATGAGGGAAACTGAGAGATGGAGGGATGGAAGGGGGGAGGAAGAGAGAGGGCTTGAAATGAAGAGAAAATGAGGAAGAAGGATATGGAGAGGGATAGTCTCATCCAAAGCCTCTTACCATTAAGCATTTACAGCTTAAGAAACACATTGGAAGGTCAGTGAAGGAGGCGTAAACCAGGACGTTACTGACATACTTTTTAAGAGAGGATTGCGGATGTGGCTGTACGGGAGAGGCAATGGGCTTTTTACACAAATTAAACAAGGACAATTGTTTCCCCTCTCCTCCTATCATATGACTCTCCATCGACTCGGGTTCCTGTTTAAATATTCACCTGATGTCTGTTGGCGTCATCCGCTATTGTAATTTAAAACCAGTGAGAGGACCTGAATGTGATAGGAGAGCAGTAGTGGGGGTAATTTTAGTTTTAATCCCACAGGAGTTCCAGTTTGTATCTCACTCTCTTTAATTAAATAACTTTGTCAGGATAAGACACATCAGTTTTATTGACTTCATTATTAATAATTTAACCCAGAGGCCTAACAGTGAGAGCCCACCACCACCGCCGCTGCCACTGCTGAAAAACACAGAATAAACACTCAAATATGCTCATAAAGGTCAGTAATGATTCTCCATCAGTTCAGTCAATTCAATTTACTTCATTAAAACGGCAATGTCTGATAATTGAAGTGAGAACATCCATTTGCAATTGCCTGTCAGAACTGTTTCATGTCAAACAATTTTCAGCAATTTAATTGCAAAGTGAATCAATTTCCTGCTTTGATGTTAAGTGATAGTGACTTCACACATACTGGCTGTGGCCCCCAGGTCGCCCTATTACTGTAGGTGCTGGTCAATGATAGCAGACTGTGGTGTTCATGATATGCGGTGCATGTGTGTCATCACTCTGCACCCATTTATTGCTGTGATCACAGAGTATTTAAAGGTAAATATGCTAAGGGTGGTGTTTGGCTTTGAGAGCAACTGACTCTTAAGGGGACAGTTCATCCCCGAAATCAAAAATACATATGTTTCCTCTCACATGTAGTGCTGTTCATCAGTCTAGATTGATTTGATGTGAGTTGCTGAGTGTTGGAGATATCAGCCATAGAGGTGTCTACTCCAAATTAAAGGAGCTAGACAACCTGCACCCCTTTTCGACAGTCATGGTTTGGTTTGGTTTGGTTTGGGCCATCAGCCCAGCATTGCAGGGATTTGCATTTCCATTACAACAGGGCTGCCCCTTTGAGGGCGTGACTTTAACAGATGATGGCTTGTCTTGAGTGATGACGTTTAAAAGCAGCGGGCTGATCCATGGCTTAAGTCCCCTGTTGTTTTTGCTGCATGTGTTTTTCCATCACGCAGCAGGGCAGGTAAAAGAAGTTTACCTGTGAGAGATGAGCTGTTTGCAGAGGTGCAGGAAGAGCCTGCACATTTCATTGCCATAGATTCTTCACAGTATGAGTCCCCAATTATTCTGTTACATAAAAACTTTTATTGTGAAGCAGCACATTAACTTCTAATTGGCTAATAGTGAAAATAAAACAGTAATATAAAGCAGATATCTAAAGTGAAAACCGGGCACAGGTCTCACTGAAGCAATGAGTATACAGTATAAAAAGCCAGGAATTCTGAACAGGGTGGGTGGGAGAGCAGGTGGTTGAGTCAAACAAACACCCAGGAGCCTGCTGTTTCTGCTCCATGTGAAACCAAAAGTCAGTGCAGTTATTTATATGATGACATAGTTAGCTAGTACAAGTAGCAAACTATGCTAGTGATGTCATTTTCCCATACCTAACCACATTTTTTTGTTGGCAAAAGCTTTTTTTTATTTTTTTTTTATTACTTACTTTTACTTTTTTTACTGCTCTAAGGTTATTTAAAAAAAAAAAAAAGACTGTATGCATTTAATGAGCATAAACTGTACTGTATTTTTTTGTAAAAAGTTTATTTTGAAAAGAGATGTATTGAGTGTTGACATGCCATCCCTGATTGTCCAAAACTGATGCAGGAGGGGTCATATTTTGACTTGAGGGGCCAAGACCAAGTTCTGAGAGAGAATTTGTAGAACAAGATGGCACTCCAAAATAAAACTGAATAACCTAACAACAATGTCTCTTTCCAGAAATCATGACCTGGTTACTCAAGAAAATCCACAGAGCATGCTATTAGTAGTATGTAGGAACTATTTTCTTTTTACCAAACTACATCCACCAATCATATCACCGAGCAGAAGGAAGTGTGTATCTACGCTAGCTCACCTGGCACCACTGAGCTAGCTAACATGAGAGCTCAGCTGGAGAGGACGCCATTAATGTTTAAATCATGCATTGTTAGGAGAACGAGGCTCTCAAGATCTGTGGATTATCTTGACCTACTGGGTCATGATTTCTGGTAAGAGACATTGATGTTGAGTTTTTAAGATGTATTTTTTGGCACTTTGAGCACCACAAGCTGAGTGCCATCTAGTTCCATTATACTGGGTAGAAGACTAACATCTCTACGGCTTATACCTCCAACACTCAGCCAGTCACGCCAAAACAATCTAGACTGATAAAGAGCACTACAGGTAAGAGAAAACATTGTATTCTTGATTGAGGGATGAACTGTCCCTTTAGCTAGTACTTGATTTATGATCATGACTTGATATGGCAGTATACGAGAACTTTCACAATTAACCCGTTTGATTTACTTCAAACAAACCGGTGCGTTTGCCATTTCAGTTAGGTTTCCTTTGGGTGTGAAAGCTGTGCCAACTGTAGTGCAGACACAGTCACAGTGGATTGGCGTCGGTCCAATCAGATGCCGGCGCAGTCCATTTGTGGTGTTAAAGCAAAACAGAGCGGTCTCAGGGTTTTGTGATGGCATGTATGTGACTGAAGCATGAATTCGAAAGCTAAATTAGTATGAAATCCCTCCGCTGATCATAGGAACTGTCAGGGATTAATTAATTATGCAAGATGATTTAGTAACCATGGCAACACATATGCATGTCAGCAAGTGGGAGCTGAGATTTTCCCTGAAAGAAGAGTGAAAATGAGTTTAAATAGAGTGTGTTGTGCTTCTACTCTCCTGTGTGTATTTTGGCAGTTCCTCAATAGAGCGTGAGTGAGTAATTACAGTATTGCTCTGTGATATTATGGGTACAAAACACCTCTGTTTCAACCTGTCCTTCATTATTTATGACATCTATGGTCCGCTTCCACTCTAAACTAATAATGCTCATGATCGCTTATCACCAGGGAAAATAAACAAACACACGGGGTGCAGGGAAGTGCTGCGTGAGTTGCTGTCCTTATCCATATGAATCCATGTGATAATACAGGGTGACAGCAACCAAACTGTCTGATGAATGAGTTACCAGTCATTTAATAAAACGACAGCTTTACACCTCTTTATCTATCTATCTATCTATCTATCTATCTATCTATCTATATGTATATGTATATGTATATGAAATGCATCAGTGTGAACATGAAACAGAGCAGAACTAAAGGGCAACACTGTATACTTTGTGTAGTTGGTACAGTGGCAGATCTTTCTATAGGCGCAGGTTGTTCCCATTAACTAAAAATTTTTACAAATCCCACGTAATCATGAGCCAGTAATTTGTACATAACCAACTTATTTTGGAAGGCTGTGATCAGGTGATCAGTTTATTTTAATGTCCTCACCATATTCCATTTCCTAAACCTAACCACTGTAACTTCATGTCAATTACTCGACTTTACATTAAGGATGTCACGTCATCCATGGGACGTCAGTTCTTAAGATGTCATACAAACTGTTGTGAGTTCATTTTCGTAGGATATCGTACGAATCGTTCTGAGGATACAGAGTTCTGACACACACACTGCATCAGCTGGGTTCATGAGCACCAAGCAGTTTTCTCTGTGTCCCTATGCAGTGGTGGGATGTAACTGAGTTTACTCAAGTGCTATGCTTCAATGTCATTTTGAGGGACTTTACTTTAGTGTTTGCATTGCTACATCATACTTCAACTCCACTACGTTTTAGATGTCAACATTGTACCTTTCAATCCACTTCATTTATCTGACAAAATTGCTCATTTTACTAATGACTTTACATAATTATATTCTACAATATATAAATCAACTAATAAATTATGACATAATATTATGGATTAAAGGGGACCTATAATGCTTTTCCCTTATTTTCTATCATGTTTATAATGTTACAGTGTTGCATGGTTATATTTAATGTTTCAAGTAATGAGGTAAAAGTAATCCCTATGAGCAAAAACCTCAGGCTCCAGACCATTCTGAATACTCTGTTTCCATTTTTTCTTTACTTCAGCTACAAGCTGATGTCAGCTCATGAGAGATTTCTTTACATGTTGATCTGCTCCAGGCATGCAACTGCAAGTGTTTCATTATTTAGCCTACTCTGCTACATGTAGCTACATGCTAACGCCAGGGAAACGTGTAATCTTGATTGCCAACGTTGTTAATTTCTTCACGATTTTGGATCATATTCCTTCTGGTACATGTCTGGTTGTGTTTAGAGGCCTTTACTGGTGTAACCTAATGGGAGAAAGTTCAGCTACGCAGTCATTCCCTGGCTACAAGTACACTGCTACATCTAGCTACATGCTAACATCAGGGAAACGTGTAATCGAAGTTGCTGATGTTGTGAATTTCACCCTGATTTCAGATAAGGTCCTGATGGAGCATGTCTGGATGTGTTTTGAAGGCTTTCTTGGTGATTTTTCAGAGTAGAAGGTGCCACTGCTGTCCCTTACAGGCATTCTGCAGTGACCCAAGATCCCAAGATGTGGAAGACCTGGAGATGCTGACCATTCAAAGCAGACCGGACATTTTGTGAGGGAAGCTTAAAGAGACACGCACCTCTGTCTCAGACAGAAGGTGAATCCAGGTGTTCCTGCAAGGACAGTATAAAGAAAATACAGTTTTTTTTTGTTTTTTTTTAACAATAAAGCATTTAAATGTGTTCGAATCCAAAATACAAATATGAATCTGAAAAGCGCATCGTAGCTTACCTTTAACCTACCTGGCAGTTCATGAAGAAGCTGAAGTTAGCTCCACCTTTACCAGATGCAACATTAGTGATGCTTATACATTAATGTATCACCGATCCAGTGATATAAATATTATAATCTGCGTAATGAATACATTTACTTTTGGTACTTCATTTTTGATTGTAATTCCTATGTACTTTCCCTTAAGTATGATTTTGAATGTAGGACTTTTATTAACAGTGTATATCTACACTTGCTATTTTTATTTAACTGAAAAGATCTGAGTAGTTTTTGTTAAATATAATATTGTTGTTTTAGACTCGTACCTTTACATATGCACAATAGCATGGAGTGAGCAGCAGCTCTTGTGTTACAGTGAGTGCCTTTTACTTTACGAGAGTGTTGTATAAGAGAGTGAGAGCATATAGAGAGATCAAGTCCTGCCCCCTCTCATGTTTAGCTTCTGTTCCACCTGCACGACTGTGTTACTCAACAGGTCCATTTTCTACTACTGCTGTGGACATTAACGTTTGAATATATCATCCTTTTAACAAAGATAAAACAATGATTATTTTTGTAAGCACTTAAACAACAACATATCCCATGAGTCTTCATCACTGGCGGACTGTCAAGGCCTCATGGGAGCACTTTCTCTGAATTGTCACACTCTCCTAAACGTGTTTGCAGTCAGGGAAGAGTGGGAGGTTTGGAAATGAGATTCTCTACCCTAAATTAACAGCTAGACACTGTGTGTGTGTGCGTGTGTGTGTGTGAGTGTGTGTGCTCCAGGTCTAGGGTTTCTAGCTGAACACCGATGCATCAAATTACAAAAAGATGAAAGAAAATGTGAAACTTCAATTGTTTTAATTAAAAGTACCACACGTCTGTTCTGATTTGCAGTGGGGAATTATTTTCTGCAATCTCAGTAGAAACTTGTGCTGGAGACACTGAGCCTCCTCACTAATAGGTGCATAGAAAGGTTCTTACTTTGCGCACAAAATAAGTGCACATGCAAAATTACCATTGGATATATGACATCTGCGCAATGCAGCAAATTTGTTCTTATCATCGTCCTTATGTTAGTGAATCAGAATCATTCTAGACTGACAAGCACATGCGTGCTGTTTGCATTCAGCATACTGCCATGCCCCCATTTCTCTATAGAAGGAAATCTGTCCCAGCCTGATCCCCTACAGTATGTTTCTCATAAATATCCCTGGAGCCAGGAAACCGATGGTGGACCGAACTTTAACCTGAGAAGGTATCGGGTGAGAGCAGTGTGTCTGAAGACCTAGATGCCATTCCAGGGAATTACATATCTGCAGCCAAACTTGTCTTGGCAGCCATTTCTCAATCTCTTCAAACATCTCATGGCGGTCTCTGAAGATGCACTCTCTCCTGAAGGCACAGGCGGCACTATCTTCCAGCATGCCTGTTAATAGGCAACCAATTAACCAGTTGGCTCAACAGACTGGTGTTAGAAATGAGCTGTATACAAATATATTAAACAGTGCATTTCCTCTCACAAATAAACGGAAAGACTAAAGTAAATAGCCACTTAGCATTGGCTACATATGTGCAGTTTCATGGCACTAGAAATTAGAGGAAGTAGTCAATCATTATAGATATTTTAATATCAACATTCTCATATACTCCATAGGAAGCTAGGGCTTGGGCACTCAGTTTTTTGAGATGAATATTTTAATTATGACAGTTATTGATGAGGATGAGATGGCATCAGTATCATAGGTATCTGATACATTTGGCCAATGCACTAGTGAATAAACTTTTAAAATGCCATCTTTTTTAATATGCCAGGCATTTCGTACATTTTATACGACAGATTGGACTTTATAATTTTTTTTACACATGATCTGAGGTAGTTCTAAATTAATTATAAGTTTGTAGTGTATGGAAAACATGTAGGTAAAAAAATACTGATACATTCTGGATTTTTGTGTAAACTGTTTGTGTAACTGTTGGTGTGTGTGCACTGTTCATGAATGAGGCCCGTTATTACTCCAGTAAGAATTTCATCCTCGCTAAATGTGCAAAGATCAAGTTTCAACCCTTACATGAATACAACTTATCCTCATACAATGGTTTTTATCAGTGGTTCTCAAATGGCATGCTGCGGCACACTGGTGTGCCATGATGACAATCCAGGTGTGCTGTGGGATTTTGTGATAACCACACATTATTACTGAAATATTAAATGGATTTTTAATTGACTGTATCAGTATGTTGTGCCCACCCATTTCCTTATAAAAAGGCTAAAAAATGTAATTTCATTTAACTTAATTAAAAAAAAAGAAAGAAAAATGTTACAGGGAACCTTTGTTGCCATTTGCGTATAGGAATTATAAGTGTGTGACACATCAAAAGCCCTGATTGGCAGCCAGTGTGAGGCATGATAATATTTAATATGGACTGCTTTATTGTAGGGAGCAAATTACAACAAAGCACCAGAGAAGACAAGCTACCACTGAAAGAAATGAGAGGAAAAAACTACAGCTAC
>JAPZEB010000007.1:26144342-26154390 GCA_029783705.1 Chaetodon striatus
AGAAGACGTTGGGGGATTGGGGAATGTGCTGTGTCCCGGTGCTACCGTCCCACGTCCTCCAGTAGGCTTTCCGGCTGGACTCCGGGGACAGATGTTGGGTAATGTTTTCGGCAGAGTCAGGGGTGGCAGGGCCAGAGGCTGAAGCAAAGTAAAGGTTGAGAGATGTATGTAAAGGACAGCCTTGGAAATGTCAACATAGAGCAGTGGGAAGAAAGGTTGGCTGAAGGAGGGTCAGCGAGGCGGGATATTAAAAATGAACACAAGTTAAACCTGCAGAGACTGGTAGGTAGACGAAGGCTGACATGTTTGAAAAATCATCAATTTCTATCATTCATTTCACTTCACAAATGCTGCCAATGGAAACTCTGCATTCCGCAACTCAAAGCACCTTCTGTTGCTGCTCTACAAAGGTATCATTTAACCCATTCTCCTCTTTTGTTCTACCTGTCTCTTCACTGTGTTAGCTGCCTCCAATTAGAGGCTGACATTGGGATTCCTGTGGGATTTCCCACGAGATGGGAGTATGGATGTATAGAGAGAACTTAATGGGAAAAAGTCTCTTTGGGCCCAGTGGGCAGCTACTAGATTGTTTCCACAGAGCACAGGCAATACAAGCCTTTAAGTATGAGCACAAATGGTTTATATTTAGCATGTTAAGTAAAATAAGTTGTTTCTGAAGATTATATAAGCGCAACCAATATGCCAATTTGACATTAATATGTAGATGGTAATTCTCATTGTGTGTTACCATCGAGCTAACGGACGAAGTGGTAGTTACCTGCCACATGGTTGTAGCAGTTATCCTGGCTATGTCAGGAGTTATTTCAGTATGATGCTATACTGTATAGCTGACTGAATATGATTCATTTTAAACATAAATATGCAGTTCTAATATTAATAACGCTATTTTATTTATTATTTTTAAAAACAGTGTGGGAAAAGGATAGGGTTACGTTAGGGATAGGGATGGGAGTCATTCTTCCTGGATTGGGATGGAACAGGGATTTTTTTTTTTTTGACTCTGTCGTGAAAATCCACTCCCGTGTCACCCTCTACATCTAATAGGAAAAAACTCATACGGATCAAACCCAACACCTCCAAAGTTATTGGCATTCTCACCCCAACCTCTAAGACATCAACAACAAAACCAGCAGACACCATAGCACACAACCTCAACCCTCCCTTAAACCTATTTTTCCCACCACTTCCATTTGGTCACAGATACCCGGCCTGGTAACAACAAAAAAACCACACCAGTAACTGTCGTGTGTAGGTGCTACATGTATTCGTATGTGTGTATAAATGTGGATGTATTTCCTGTGGTTATGCTGTGGTGTACAGTATAATGTTATTTATGTAAGGCCCTGTGAAGACTGTGGAAACAAAGTTTCATTGAAAAGGACAATGAGGTAAGTATGAAAATTACTATTTATCGACTGAATGTCTGCAAACAGTAAACACTTTTCCTTTTATTCTTTTTCTATATCCGTTATTTAACTTGAAGGCCATACTAGAAGTAAAATAACTGAAGCAATAGTTTCATATAAAACTCAACGATGATCAGACAAAAACAGCTATTTTGGAAAATGCACAGTAGCTAGAGCAACCTTAAGAAAAGAGGAGCACTGTCAGAGGTATTGGAAAGCTCTCTGTTCATTATGTTAGATGCCTTGTAATAGCTGACACTACAGCTGGTGGTTATTTTCCACCCTAACACAGAGCAAAGCCACTGAGTGGTCAAACAGTCACCTGGCAGGTTGATCGTCTGGTCTCCCAGGAACAGGCGCCTGGCGATACTTCGACGGTACCAGGCTCTTGGGAAGGCAAGGATCTCACTCAGTCGTCTCATGTCGTACTTGAAGGAAGCCGAGCCGATGTCACACACAGCTAAGGGGAGAATATTACATTACATGAAACACCTTTAAATGTCTACAGTGCAAGCAAATTGGTAGCATATGCTCCTTAATACAGTCTACAGAGAAAAAAGTAAGCACTTGTACATCCCGACATTCAGAGATTGGAAAGGTGCATTTGTTATCTATCATGCTCCCCCGTCTCATTTCTCTGCTTGTAAAATGTCTCATTCATCGCTTCATGAACTCGTTGTGATAGGTGTCAAACCCTGCCTTTGCTTTGGGGTAGCCCACATCAGTGTTCCCACAGTGCTGCTGATAAAACTCTATGAATGTGCCTTATAATGTATTCTATATCCCCTAAAGATCCTACACTCTAAGTATTCAGCTCTATTCTATATCACCTAAAATTTCTTAGTTCTTTCTGAAATATTGCTTCAACTTTGCTGGGAACTTATCATCTTCCCTGACTCCACTCCCCCATACTAAACTTTACAAATTTCACTTTAGTCTTTTAAAGTTCTGAGACTGAACTTTGAACAGACTAAACAGAAGCAGTCAGTATAATCTGTTGCATGTGTAATAAAGAAAAGTCTTCTTCTTGTGCTGATGACGTACCTGAAATGTTGATGAGGGTTGTGTCCATTTTGCCACCTTTGGCAGGAATGAAGCTCTCGATGAAGGTGGGCCCTCCAGTCCGCCTCATCCTGGACAAGCTGACCTTTACAAATTCCAGGTTGATACTCAGAGAGTCTTTCCTCCCAGTTACTGAAGAAGGCTCCTCATCTACGGTACCTTTAGGGAAAAGAGCAATGATCATCACAATCACATCAATCTTATTTTAATCTTTGTGGCAACTTATTCACATAAAGCATGAAATCATGGTTAACCCACATCCACTGGATCTAGCACGTTTTTACATCATATCCACAGTAAAGGAGGGAGAGAAGTTGTTAGCAGTAATATTAGAAACAGCAGCCCTGTATTATTAGCACATTAGAATATTATGAGTTTTGCCTCTCCATACCTAATGGCCCTGGGCCCGGAGGCAGGCCTGTGACAGCAGATTTCTGCTTTCCGGCGCCGTAGGGATGGAAGACGTAGAGGGAGAAGTCAGACATGCAGGCGGTGAAGCTGAGGCCTGAGGAGTTACTGGGGGGGCCGGTGAGGTCGGACTGGCTGCTGCTGTGGCGGCTCCTGCCCAGAGGGCTCCCCAGCAACGGAGACGCTGGAAGGAGGCGGAGGAGGGCAGAAAAACACAGAGGAAGTAAGACTAGCAGTCATATTTAGAAGGCATTCATTAACTAAAACACAAAACCAATCAGCGGCCTGTACTTGACACAAATGATAAAGTTCCATAATAGAGAGGAGGAGGCTAATTAGAGTAGAGATCCAAATGAATTGTCTGCTACAAAGTAAATGCATCACATGCATATTGATGTATTACTATAATATTTATACTTTGCCATTTTTCTTTTGGCTTTAGAACAAACTGTACGTTTACTGTAAATACATCTGGACTAAATAAGAAATATGAACTGACATGCTCTATAAAATAGGAAAAAAAAGTGTCGGAAGTTGCATGACCTGGCAAAAAGACAGACTGGAGAGCAAAATAATGAATGGATGAGAACAAGCTGCGAGCCACAATAAATCACACAGGGCCCAGACATGGCATGGGGTGACAGCAAATAGACTCAGAGTGTTTGATAGACTTTTGACTGCAAAAATTTTGTTCGTCATATATCTCTACACACATTAGAGCACCATTATTTCAGAAGACATACTCTACATACCTTTGCTAGGAGGGGGTTTGGGGATATGCTGCCCTGGTGGAGTGGAGGAGGGAGGGTGAGATCCGTCAGTGGGATGAGCTCCTGTCGGGGTCTCCAGCTCTCCACGGTTAGAGGAGAAGACCAGGTCCAAAGAGGGCAATTTGAGCATACATTCCACCCTGGACATCGGCAGGCAGCTGAAGCGGATCTGAGAGGGCTACAGACAAACATGATGATTGATGTTTTGGTCTGAATTGCCATTTCCATGTAGGGTGTGTCACTGTTCATCTACAGTAAATGTATAAGGTGAAAGGTTGATAGATAACAAACGGGGTCTGAGGATATTAAAGAAATATGCTGAAAAGTAGGGGTGCATCACATATTGTTTTCCTCTTTTAGTCCTCATCGCGATGTCAACTTGTGTGATAAACACATCATGAAATACTACAATATTGCATTCAGGGATTTTTTTTGAGTTTGTTAAAGAGCATCAGTGGAAAACTACACTTTAAAATGTAATTATCATTTAGAGCTGGGCAATGTAGCAATATTATATTTATAATGTAATGATTGGATATCATCTTAGTTATTGTCAGTGTTGTGTTTTTCTGGTTTTGAAGGCTGCATTACAGTGAAGTGATGTAATTTTCTGCCCTTTCCAGACTGTTCTATTATTTGCCTTTACCCACTTGTCATTACATCTACATTATTGAGGATTATTTAACAAAAATAACATTGTGTACAGATTTTGTCAAAGCACCAAAAGTCAGCCCTACAATATCACTGCAATATTGATATTAAAGTACAGTATGTGGTTGAAAATATTGAGACAATTGATTTTCTCCATATTATCAAGCCTTGCTATCATTTTTTAATTGGTGCCTTTTGTGTTCAGTTAAGTGTTCCATTTGCGATTTGTTGCATTTAGCAGTACACTGAAAGCAGCAAAAAGGCAGAACTGAGTAAAGTTTAATATCTGTTTATTTATCATAACTAATATCATTAACATGATGTCAACAAAGTTATTGCCTGTGGAATATTTTCCTCATATCGTATAGCCCTACTAAGAAATTAAACATAATTCAGATTTTAATGCACTGCAGTTGTTACAAAAACCTGAAAGGTCACTGTAGTAACCCAAGGTGAAAATAAGCAGTTACAGTCATCAGATATGTTTGAAAGAGTGTGTTTTTGGAACACACATGTTAAAGGGAAAGTTCAACCCCAAATCAAAAATCAAAAATTTTCTCTTACTTGTAGTGCTCTTAAATGGTCTAGATTGTTTTAATGTGAATTGCAGAGTGTTGGAGGTATCAGCCGTAGAGATATCTGCCTTCTTCCCAATTTAATCAATCAGATGGCACTCAGCTCGGGGTGCTCAAAGTGCCAAAACATTACATTTGACAAACTCAACAGCAATGTCTCTTTCTGTCTCTTTCCAGGAGTCATGACCTGATTACTCACGATAATCAACAGACCTTGTTGTGCTCAGTTTCATGTAGCAACTCTTGTCTCGTCTCGTCTCGTCTTTCTACCGTACTACACAATCTTACAGCTCAGCTGAACGGGACGCCATTAGTGCTTACATCTCGTGCTGTCATAAGCACAAGCCTTTCTTCCACGAGAAGATAAACATTTCCTTCTTTTAGGGTGAACTCTCCCTTTAAGTAATACCACCAATATTGAGATTTAATTTCCTGTGAGTTGTATGGTTTTTCTGTGAGTGCTCTAAAATCTACAAAAGTGTCAACAGATTTTTGGTTAATATACCATTAATAGCAGGTAAAATAGTTAACATGGGGGATTGGGAGAAGGTTTTTCTCTTACTGTTATCATCTAATAAAGCTGTAAATAAAAAATTTGAGTAATCAACTGTACGAATTACAGTGAGGTTGTCAGTACCTGGACTCTGACATAGACGACCACATCCACAGGGAAGGAGGAGTAGGCTGATGTGGAGGAGGAAACCAGAGAGGTGGTGGATTCCTCTAGTTGCTCCACTGTATCAAACTGACCCATGTCCTCCTCCTGGGACGCCACTGCTGATGAGAGGTAAACAAAGGCATAAACACAGTTTACTATGAATGCCAGACATGCAGTAAGGAAAGTTCTTCAGGATCCATAAAGATCTGATGGTGCAGCAAACTAACCCGCGTAACTCCTTTCAACAGGAGTGATTGGAATGGTCTCCAGTGCTTTTTCCAGGAAGTCCAGCAGACAGGGGCTGATGACCATTTCCTCTGGCAAAGTCTGAAGGGCCACCCAGGCGTACAGCTTGGCCGTCTTTACCCCACCACTTCCCTTGCCTTTGGCTGCAAAGACACATGGGAGTTTAAATCATCTGTAGCCTGGACTATATGTTATCAACACTTTTGAAAGTTCATTTCTTAAACTTTAAATGAACTGGAAGCATATTAGAAACTATACGCTTTTTAAAAAATGTCCCTGGTGTCCTTCCCTCTGTGGTACACATTAATATGCATGAGCCCGTTTTGATCAAAGGTGCCCTCTGGATTCTTAAAATAAAGGATGAAATCACATGCATTTGATTCGGTGGGTCCACATGTGGATGTAAAATCATCAGATCGGAGAGCCGTGGTGCTCTAGTGTCGGTGATTACAGATGGTACTAGGGCATGCAATGAAAATGAGGGAATGCTCAGTACCTGATGGAATAGGTGGGGGCGGGGGAGGTAGGAGCGAGTTAGTCTTGCTTTGGACAGCATTGGGATGGTTGGGAGGGCCGCTATCTTTCATACCATACAGCTTCGACTCTTTGGAGAGAGTGCGAGGGAGAGAGGATCCACGTGAGGCGTTGGGCGATTCTGTCTTCAGTGTCTTGGAGTTGTAGTGCAACTGGGGGGAAAGAAAAAGGCAAATTAATCATTTAAAGCACAAAAATGAGAGAAACTTGTGGACAGTTTGGATGCTAAGGGAGATGCTGACCTTGACGTCTACTCCTGGAATGTAGAAGACTGTGGTCTCCATGTCATTGGATTTTGTCTGCAGGGAGGAGGGACATTTCTTGCCAGCTAGGAGGTGGGTGGTGGAGGTATAGGTGGGCTGCAGCTTCTTCTTCTTGGGGGGAGACTCCTGGTCCAGGCTCCTGAGGCTGCGCTCACAGCTCCTACAAAACCCATGGCAAGACAGTCATATAAAGAAGGTGTGCTTATGTCTTATTCTGTTTACTTATCTGAATATATTAGGTTTGATTTCTTGTATCAACTGAGGACAAGCTACAGCAGTGTTTCTCAGCCTTTTTGTGGCTAGCGCCCCATCCATAATCCAGGTCCCTTGTCGCCCCCAGTCAATTAAAATATAGGCTAATGGTCTCCCCTCACTATCAATGTTGATTATTATTTTGTGGTGTATCATTAAAAAATCATGTAATTGAATGCCAAATAACTGATTTGATTAAACTTGACAGTTGGAATATAATTAGTTTTTCAGGGAGCGAAAAAGCCATGTGAATTATATTTATGAGTGTTAAACAAATGAAACTGTTAAAAATTTGACATTTAAACGTTAATTAGTTCTCATTATTGATCACAAACAGCAGCCATTCAGAGGGTGGTAATTTTGTGCCAGCAATGAATAATGGCCATAAATAGTGCAGAAAATTATGATGTCACACTGAAGATGTCATCATTTTATCATGTTGGACATTTTTTGCTAAAGTTTGTCATAATTAGTGTGTGGATTCTTGATTATGGCAAATAACATGTTTTGTGAGGCCACAGTGACCTTTGACCACCAAATTCTAAACTGTTCATCTTCGAGTCAAAGTGGACATTTGAGCCAAACTTAAGGGATTGAGATATTGTGTTAATGAGAATGAGACGGCTGTAAGGTCATAGTGATCTTGACCTTTGACCAACAAGATCTGTTTATTGTTGAGTCAAAGTAGATGTCCTTGCCAAATTTGAGGAACTCCCCAAAGGCCTTCCTGAGATGCTCCAGTTACGAAAATGAGACAGACGCAAGGTCACAGTTATATTGACCTTTGACGTTGAAACTCTAATCTCTTCATTGCTGAGTCAAAGTGGAGGTGTGTGCCAAATTTGAAGGGAGTTCTTCAAGATGTTCTTGAGATATCCCAATTATGAGAATGGGATGTTCGTATGTATGGAAGCATGTGCGGAAGTACATACGGACAACCCAAAAACGTAATGCCTCCAGCCACAGCTATTGCCAGTGTGGAGGCTTAAAAAGTGAGGTGGAAATAGCCACAATCTCTCCGCCGAGCTTGTCTACAGAGCACTGTTGCACATGGTTTTCCAATGCAACCAGCTCAAAAGTAGGATAGCTTCCCACGTTGACACTTATTGACAGAACTGACGAAGGAGTGCGCCTGAAGCACTGGAGCACGCCGTTCCATAGAAAACAATGAAAAGCTGCACAGAAGTGATTCAGAAAAAAATCCTTGTCTTAAATGGCGAAAACCTTGTTGGAAAAAAGCTTCAGATTATGGTGGTAAAAATGTAATGATAAAATTGTGAAAATGTGAATGTACAACTAGACTAGCATTAAGAAGCAGACACACAAAAATGTTTCACTCAATGCCTGTTGAGAAAAGTTAAGCTACGGCATAAAACTTCATCTGGCAAATCATTCCAGTGCATGTCAATATGTAGAGTTTGATCTGACTCTTTGCAAGACTTTATTCCAAAACTAACAGGAAAAGTGAGTGAGACTTGAAATAAAATTCTGTTCTCTTTGCAGTAGTTATCAGAGTAAGAAATGTGCCTTTCATCGTACCTCCTGAGGGAAATGTCCTCATGCTCTTGTTGCTGAGTGGTGGGGTGAAGGACACACTTCCCGCTGTCAATCTCCACACGGACATCCAGCTCAAAGTCAATGTTCCTCTCAGTCGCTGGGCCACTGAAGCTGCGGTTGGCAGGTGTGCTAGGCCAGCGCTCGCTGAACAGCTGACTCACAGCAGAAAACCCTGAGGACTTCCTGTGCGACGCTTGGCTGAGAAGAAAGAAGAAAGGGAATGTTTAGTGAATGCTGAAAAGCTTTATTTATAGTACAAAAAAATAAATCATGAAAGAAAAGCTTTCACGCAATTGTAATGTGAGATTAATGGAGCTTCCTTTCATCTAACATTCATCACAAGAATGCTCGAGTAGGCAAAACAAAACTAAAAGACAACTCACAAAGGCCTCCGGTAGCTTGGCGGTCTCTCCCGTTCAAACTCGTCCTCCTTTTCTGAGTCTTCGGAGGAGGAAGAGGACAGGTCGTCGCGCCTCATGTCGTCGTGCTGGAAGGGAAGTGCGGGTGAGAAGACAGCAGGGGTGCCAGGGGCACTGAAAACTGAGTGCTGGCCCTCCATAACGGATGGAGAATGAAGATGATGGTGATGATGAGGATGGGATGGCTCATCAATGGTGACTGACAACAGGTCCACCTCTGTCTCCTCAGGAAACTTTAGAGACGGACAGAGAGTCAAACTCACACAAGGAGACAGTTATCATGAAGCTCTTCCTACTTAAAAACATGATGTCTCAAGTAGGAAGGTCCCCAAAGAATAAGAACTTTAGAGGAGATACTGTTCTGTTAACTGGACCACAAGGTATTCTCTTTTTATATTTATGACTTTAAGGCTATTCTCAAAGCTAAACTCAAATTCCACAGCACAGTACAAATGCTTAGTTTTATAACATGTCCAATAACAGAACACTACCAGCCTGCAACTGTTCTCAGAGGAGCTGAGAGGTCATGCACTTTCCATGAGGAGGAATGGAAGACAGAAAAGGAGGAAGATGAGGATGACATGACACCCCAACAGGACAGAAGGTGAAACACACTCTGAAGAGGGTGAAAATGGAAAGATGTCAAAGAAAGTCTTAAGTATACAAGTCTACCATCCAGAACAACAGCTGGGGAAAAAAAGCCACATTCTCCACCAACGGCATCGAAAGATCCCAGAGACAGGTGCTGACAAATGCTGCTGAGATATCAAAGTGTTGAAAATGTTTGCTAACTGCATCTGAAACTACTCTGGACTTTAAATCTGTTTCTTTTGTCGTTTATTTTCACTACGTGGGTGGTTAAGGCCAAATGACCACTGAAGGACTGACAAGGGAAGTAAACTCAGTCTTGTTACATTGATCATTTGTATATCAATTACTCACCCCATATTACCTTGAATTTGTGGAAAAAAAAAAAAAAAAAACTTCCCCCTTCACTGTGGATGAAGAATAAAGGAACTGAGAAAATAATTAAAGTAAAGGGGTGAAACATCCAAACTCAACTCTTGCAGGATAATAAAAGTCTCATTTATCCAGTCGTATGCTCAGTACTTCCCACATAGGCAGCCCTTTATAACAGGACACTGAACAGAGTGAAACTTATCTATGCTCTCTTCAAAGCCAGACCCCATTGAAAAAAATGGAAATTTTAACTTGCTGGACACAGG
>JAPZEB010000007.1:26159738-26187960 GCA_029783705.1 Chaetodon striatus
CTAATGTGTGAGTCAGTGCATCCTCTTTTTAAGAAGATTAATGGGAAATGTGTTTCAAAAACACATAGTACCAACAGCAGTGGTGTGAGGCAGAGGTTATGTGGTCTTGTTTGTTTACAGTAAATGCTGGATGAAGCACCATTAACAGTGTTATTTCCATAATAATATGATACCAGGGAAAGTGGCTACTCTTGCCCTCAGTTTTTACCTCTGTCTGTCCATCCTTTTCAGAGGCGGTCGGCCTGCTGCTGCTGAGATGCTTTTGGAGCGGTTGTAGCTTGGTTTGTAGCCAAGACCCCACTTATCCTTCAGAGAGGCCGCCTGGTGAGGAACAAACACTGAGTGAGAAACAGGTTTTTTCTTTGAGTTGGAATGAGAGACAAAAAGGTATTAAACAGCTTCACAGGTTACATTTTAACCCACAGTATCTACTTTCTTTGGTGAAAACATTGCTAATTGTGGTAGAGTAATAAGTACTGACCCTCATGCTGGAGCGACGTAATTTCTTTCTGACGTCTCTCCTGATGTCGTTGACAGCCACAGATTCCAGCTGCTGATAGCGCTGGATCTCCTGGTTGATGGTGCCTTCACTGGCCCCCAATTTCCTGTGGTAAAGAAAAGAGGATGTTGATAGATTTAACCTGGTTGTATAAAACCAAAGTCGACAAATTAGCGGAGACATCATTATTTCATTATTTTGCTATGCTAAATACAGACTTCAAACCATTAAAACAAAATGGATCCTCCTGGTAAACTGAACATCTACCTCCTTAGAGCAGAAGAGATCAAACATTTTTTCATTGTGGGCTGTGCAGAAAAATGTAAGTCATGGGTCAAACAATATTAAATGCATTTTTTTTTTTTTTAACCAGTTACATGGCAAGAAAATCAGTTTCTAGACCAGCTTACCCATTTGCCATAGAAAATACACCACCCCTGCCTTTGAAGGTCTTTTAGCACAACCAAAAGTTGAATGACACTTTTATAGGCAAGGTTGCTTGGTTTTAACGGAACCGCAATGAAATGTAAGACATTTATTCACCAGTGGAACCATTTAGCATGATTATTATAACATCATAGAGAATCAGAATCAACAAGTGAGTCAGCAGTAAACTTACTTGAGGTCATCGATGACCTTGGCCTGTTCGTTCAGCTCTCTGATGTCCACGACCCTCTTGGTGAACTTCCTCCCACGAGCGTCAATTACTTGGTTCCCCATCGCCATCTGCCTTCTGAGGTCAATGGTTTCCTGTTGGGTCAAAGCAATGATACACACCAGAACACATTTATCTGGTTAAACTGATGACAAAATGAAACTAACTTGCTGATTGAATCCCAGAAACCATTTTTCCTAAAAGATTTCTGCCAGGCAGCTGCTGTAAATAAGAATGCATCCTTCCCAAATCTGTAAGATTAAAGGTGAATTATTTTGATTGGATTGATTCAATCACAAAATGTTATGTTTAGTCCAATCCACACACCAGGTTTTATAAGACAGAATTATCACAAAACACCAACACCATCACCACCATCACCGCTCCACTCAAAGCGCAGGTTGGGAAAACAAAGCTGTATTGCCACAGGGAATTGTGTAACACTAATTTATTTCTTTTCACCCGTCACTGAAGCTTAATGAGGAGAGCAGTGAAAGCAAATGCTAAGCAACACTATCCTCCATTACCATGCTATTTAGTTAAAGCACAAAACAGCATTGCTCAGCATTTTGGAATCCGCAACCTTCATCTGATAATTGCAGGTGACTAAGATTTCACCGTTGTGTTTGATTTTGTCAGCCCGGAGAAGAATTGAACACTGTGGGTGGCTACATACACAGGCCCAGGAGAGGGGTCTTTGGGCCCTGGCACTGCCCGCTCGGAGGCGAGGCGATGCACAGTTTAAGTCGTCAGCTGGGACAGACACACTCTGAGGCCTGGGGCTGAGGCCCAGGATGTGGTTTACCAGACGCTTCCTTAAGGTCAGCCGAGGGCTGAACTGGCTCCCTGGACTCTGTGAACAACGGCAGGAACACATTGATGGAGAGGTGGAAGAATGGATGACTGGGGACAGACTTTACCTTCTGAGGCTTTCAGATAAGCCAGGTAAGATTTAATCAAATGTATTAGAGATTATAAAGTAAGACTTTGATCATTTGGGAAACATGCTTATACATTTTCTTGCCCAGAGTTAGATAAGAAGATGGATACCACTTTCATGTCTGTCTGCTCAATATGAAGCTACAATGGGCAGCCAGTTGGCTTAGCATAAGTTCTGTCCAAAGGTAATAAAATCTGCCTGTCAGCAACCCTAAATCTTACAAACTAGCACATTATACCTCTTGTGTTTAATCTCTACAACAGTGGTTGACCGATATGGGTTTTTTAATGGCCAATACCTAGAGATCGAAATCCCCAGGCACCTCACGATCGGATTCGATTACCATTCAGAGGGCAACGATTCCATGATAAAACCATTCTCAATGCATCAAAATGTTTTAATTCAACACGATATATTTTTCTTACTGTATGATTACGTGCTACTTATAAAACATGACATACTGTATCTGTAGTGATTCATAATCACATAAACAGATGAATCTGAGTGCATACAGTGGCTCTGGTCCAGGTGCCTGCTCTATTTAACCTTACTAAACACCCTAGCTTTCGAAGCCTCCTTACTTCTGTTTCTCTTCTTGTATTCTGACCTGAACTGCCAATCAGAAGGATTTCACTCATCGATGGGCTCCGATGGCTCCGGTTCAACATGCTGAATCAGCCGAACCATGTCCGACAAGGCTAGTGCCAACTGTACAGGACACACTGCAAAAACTAGGGCGACAGATTCTTACTGACAGCCGAATATTGGCTTGGTGTGTCCTGGCCCTTAGAGGTGCTGGATTTTGTTACTTTCAGATAGAGCCAAGCTAGCTGTTTCCAGCCTTTATGCGAAGCTCAGCTATCAAGCCTCTGATTGCAGCTTTAAACCCAACAGAAATATATGAGACTAAGATGGATCTTTCCATCTAACTTTCAGCAAGAAAAAACAAATAAGCATATTTTCCAATATGTTCAACTTTTCCTTTAATTTGTGACAACCACCAGTAGTAGGCTCAACACCTGCAGTTTATTATTCATAGTCTGCATTGTTCTTTTAAAACCTCCACATCTAAAGAAATTGATTTTTCCTCTGAAAACTCCCCAATTGGAATTTCCAACCAGAACATCTGATCTACAGTTGACAGTATATTTTTCTTCAAGGGTAAGGGTTTCCTGTTTTTTAGTGTGTAAGTGACTTATGGGAACATTTTTTTGAAATTGGTCCAGTGTTGAACAAGTTGGCTGCAGCCGCCAATGAAACAGGCTGCAGTGAAATCTGAATTATGCATATAACTGCAGTGGAGCAATTATGCACCGTTAATTAACATCCACTAGAAGTGCTTGTTTTTGCCACTGACAGGCTCAGATTGTTATTCTCAGTATCTGACAACATTAAGGAAAGGATCCTGCCAGAGATAGATCTTTCTGTTAAGATTAAGACTGTTTTTGTTTGACCAGACACAGCCCTAAAATCATTATTGCTCAACCCTCAGGACTCCATGTATATTTATAGCAATTATATAATATAAAACACTTTTCATTCAAGGTCAACTGAAACGAAATAAAACTACAACAAAAATAGTCTTAATTAATCACTGTTTCAACAATCATCAACTCTGGTTTAGTGTAAGTAAACCGTTACTTCACCCAGTTAGATGTGCAAATATGCTGGCTCTATACATAATAAAATTACTGTTTATTTAAATGGAGTCTGGTGGGTTTGGCATTAGTAATTTCGGGGCTGTTTCTGGTTAAGCAAAAAGGATTTTGCTCTTTAACAAAGAGCTTGACATCTATAGGGATCCTTTCCATAATATTGTCAGACACTTAGAACAACAATCTGAGCCTGATGGTGGCAAAACAAGCACTATTTGAAGGACGTACATTGGCGATACATAATTGGACTGAGTGCTTACATAGCAGCCTGTTTTGCAGCTGCCAGCTGCAGCCCTCTCGCTCAATACTGGACCAATTTCAAAACATGTTGTTCCCATTAGTCACTTAGACTTAAAAGCATGGGATAAAAGGTTCCAGGTTGAAACACACTAAAGTTACCCTTCAATGTAACAATGTATCATCACAACTAATTTGAAAGTGATATTTAAATGACAAAAGAATTGGCTAATTTTGTATCATTTTTACCATAGGCTAAAAAGAAAGCCATGATATACATTAACCCATCAATCACTGACCATGTGGATGGTGGGTGACATGGAGTCCGTTTCGTCTTCATCTGAAAGGTCCGCCATGTTGACGGAGTTCAGGTCAGCGATGTCGTCTATGTCCTCCTCTCCCGTCAGAGACGTCAGCGTGTTACCCAGTGCGTTTAGGCGCTTGCCAATGTTGGGATCCATGTGAACATCGATACCACACATTTTCCAAAGCACGTTCAGTGTCCAGGTACCAGCACTACTGCTCTCTGTTTTTGAGAGGAGGAAGCCAGGAGGGAAAGGACACAGAAAACAGCAGAGGATGAGGATAAAATGAATGCAAAATAAAATTTTTAGACAGTTGTTTTATGCTTATTGTGCAGCTCTAGGGTGTGATACATATTTTATGGACCAGATCTTGGTTAAAAGAACTTGCCTGCAGAGGGTTGCCCTGTAGTCCTGGAGCATACTTCATATGTACCATCGGGGACTACACCTGTATACAGACCACACACATGCAACACACATATTTCAGAGGAGCTTCATGCACGGAAAGTCACATGAGAATTCGGTTTCTACCTGCTAAGGTCGGGTCAGTAAGCACATGCACGCTAAAAAAATGTATGTATGAATGTATGAAATCTGTGTTTTATGTTTGTTAAGCATCTCTGAAAAGAGACTCAATTCATCTTATATCACATATTTGTGTTTATTTTTAAATACTTTTCATTCTCTATGAAATCAATATTTTTGACTTTTATTAAAGGTGATAAAACTTAAATCTAAATGAACCACATGTGAGACAAAATTGAGACGTAAATATAATGCTGCACTCACAAGCATTCATGACCATATCCCCTCGGATTTCAGGCTTCCAGTCGTCCCAGGAGGTCTCGAAGCCCTCGGCAAAGCGGATGCAGAAATTCTTGAAGTGGCCTTTGCTTACGAGGGACTCTGAGGAGCAGGCGGTGATCAGTGTGCTCTCAATGGTCAGGACCATGGCTGAGCCGGTGTCAAAATCTATGCTGTGGTTGGCCTGGCAGAGGGGCAGGGAGAGGGGTTACACTGGCCTCTAAATGAGTGTGAAGTACAAGGAAAAAAAACCCACTTCCATGTGTTTGGAAAAGGCAGAGTTAGCTGGTAACACTTCATTCTACTGTACTGTATATCCACTTTGTCAGTTAAATAAAATGAGGCTGAATGTGGTAATTTTCACATGATTTTAGATAAATAATACTTTGGCACATGACTTTTGATCATAACATTATAATTTTGCAAAACTGCTTAATTATTTCAGCTGCAAATGACAGAATATTAATGAGTACTGCTGCTGTAAATAAACCAATGAGTGAAATGTTACCAAGCTTTTCAGTTTGTTAGATTGTGTTTAATTGCAGGACTGGGAGTAAAATTGCCCGTATTACCTGAATTTCTGGATTAACGCTGCATTGGTACAAAAATAGGGGTCTGATCATCATTCCAGTCATAATCGGAGGCAGGTAAAAGCCTGTTTACCTCCTAACTAACCCATTATCTATTATTATGACGTGGGATAAGACCAGTTTTGGAATGATTACTGCAGAAATCCAGGTAATTTCCAATTGCTCTCTCTTACAATAGTCAGAGCCTGCCATGTGCACCACCGCACTGTGTCATCAGATCTGCTTTTGTGTGTGAAATTTTATACAATTTCATGGCAGTCTCTAAAAGATTAGCCTCAACAATTTCCTTGTTTCCATTTTAGCAACAGATAAGGGATACTCTGGACACCAACTGGCATAACCTCTTTTTAGTATGAAGTAATTACACAGCCCAAACACCTCAGACACCAGCTCAAGCTTCGTTAGTTGTTATGCCAGCTTTGTAAGGGGAATTTGATTGTTACAAAGTGGTGTGACCTGCCAGTTTTTTAAACAAACAAGCACTTGTGATGCAGTGTACTTGTGGCATGGAAGAGTATTGATCACAGTAAGTCATTGTCCCACAACAAGCCATCACAAGAGATGTAATAAATTGTAGGTTACTTTTCGTGCATTTTTATGCCGGCCTACTGATGTGCTGGCCCCAGCTTCAGAGTGGATGCCCTCCGTAACTGGTACTTGTCCTCTCTATGGAAATAAGTGTGACATGACAGCTGGTATATCTCGTCTCCACGGACATACTGTAATATAGCACAGTACTGTAGTATAAAAAGACAACTGATACGGACCATTTATAGATATCCAGTGTTTCCTCTAAAAGTTTCTATTTGTGTGTGGTCATGTGAATCTTTTATCGAAAAAACATACACATAAATAACAGTAAACATAAAAACATTTTATAAATAATAACATTAAATTATTTGGCAAAACCTTCTGCATTGGAAAGTCTGATGAATTTAAATTGCACACAGTGCATGACATCCACATAAGAAATTACTGGTGCACCCGTCTTGAATGGTTTGACATCATACAAAATTGGATTTTGTGGACAAAATTAGGGATATCAACTGATAATCGGTTAACCGCAGGGAATTTTTTCAACCAGTTATGCATGCTGGTTGACAGGTTAATTTTGCTATGCTTCAGTTCGGTAGTAGTGCTAGCTCTATGCCATACCACAACCAAGCTGTAAGATATTCTCGCTAAACTGGTTAGCTAGCTGCTGCCGCTGCACTGTATTGTGCACAACACTGGTCAGGTGGAAGCTGGAGCAGCTAGCGCCACCATTCATTTGGGGATTAATGCTAGTAACGCCATCCCAACCCATGGTTATGTTGCTGAGGAAACATGGTGCTCACCCTCTGTCTTTTCCCAGAGTAAGTGGCTTAATTTTGAGTTGCAAAACCCCTTTAGCATTGTTAACTATGTTAGCACAGTTAACTCTGTTATTAGCAGTGACAGCAAGGTTGGTGGTGATAACATAGTTAACAACGCTGAGGGGTTTTACTGCTCAAAATTGAGCCACTTACTCACTGGGGTGACCTGGGGGAGCCCTGAGGATGGCCACCATGTTTCTGCAGCAACCTGCGCTAACAGCAGTAATCGCAAAATGAGTGGCGCTGCTAGCTAACCAGTGGAGACCAGGCAGTGAGTACCGTGTTTCTGCATGTTATCATAGCTTGCCTGCTGTCTGTCATGAATGCCAACAGATAAAATACATTAAAATTTCACCACCACTAAATGGAAATGGCTTTGAACTAAAGCTCACTGAGTCAATACAGCACTGGACTAAAAGGACAGGCCTCCTGTATTTCACGTCATTTTCCTTTTTTCCTGTAAATTACCTGGTTAATTACTGATTTATGAGTGTCAGGCTGTCTAAATCAAAATTAACAGAAAGTGACATCCCTAGAAAATTTTTTAAAAAGACACATCACTACTATTATTCTTTTAAAAACATTGAACTCTCTCTATGATACACTGAAATTCACAATTGTTGCACATTTGTGTTTCCATTTAAATACTGACCAGCCAGCATGTACCTGTGTTAAGGTTCTGTATCAAATCAGCGGTTGTTTGCTTTGCATTAAAAGTGTGCATTATAAAGGTTGTTTAGGGGAATGACGGTGTGTGTGAAGAGGCAGATTAATGGACAATCTGCCCACTAACAGCTTATGTAGGGGAAACACTGATATCAAAACAACTGTGTTTTTAAGGCTTAATAGCAGCAAAATGAATTTCATAACCACTGGTACAGGTAATGCAGCCAAATGCTGATGTACACGATGCTTGACATGGATAAACTTAGATTAAAATTTGGCAGCAAGAGGCCAAAAAAAATCCCGTGTGCTTTACTTTTCTCAGGTTAGAATTAGATTCCTGATAGAAGTGCTTTACTGCAAACAAAACTAGATCTTATGTGCAGTTCATATACAACATAAAACACATCTGCAAATCATGGTCTCTATCTATAATAGTGAAACACTGCTAAAAATGTATCCATGGAATTCTAATGCCAATCAAAGATGCTACAATGTGTGAGGGTTGATTACATTATCTTCATTAAACATGAAAATACATATGTAAATGTGAACTAACTGAATGACCTTGGAGACTCCAAACCTGCTATTGTTTATATATTCACCAACTACCATATAGAAATTTACACCCCCAAGATCCGAACCCATTGCAGCAGATTACCTGGGATGTGTTGGTGATGGGTAGGCAGATGCCCAGGTCGTTGACGGTCAGTTGCAGGAAGAGCGTGCTGAAGGCCTGGGCAGAGGTCTGCTGGATGCCTGGCAGCTTTTCCACCACCTCTTTAGTTGCCACGTGGATGTCCTTGTTGAGGGCCAGACGCTGCTCGTTCCAGTTGTCGTATGCCGCCTTGTAATTCAGCCAGAAAAGCACAGCTGCAGGAGGGCACACAGGTGGAAGGAAAGACCTTAAAATTACATACTGAATTTCATTTCAGAGACATTAGTGACTGATTTTTGTTGTGTGTAAAAATCAGATGCACTTCCATCACTGAGCCATCCTCCTTTCATAATCAGGGTTGAGCAGGGAGAATACTTAATACAAACTAAGTTAATAGGAAATGGCTACAATTTTCTTCCTACACAACAAAAATAACTAACTAACAAACTTTCGCTGAGGTATACAGGACTAAAGGTGCAACCATTAGTCGATTAATCCATTAGTTAATTGAAAAAAATTATTGCCAACTATTTTGATCATCTAATAATTGTTTTAGCAATTTTCAAAGCAAAAATAGCCAAACATTTGGTGGTTTCTTGCTTCTTAAATGCGAGAATTTGATGTTTTTCTTCATCATACATAATAATAAACTAAATAGCGTTGGATTTTGGACTGGTGGTCGGATAAAACATACCATCTGAAGACATCACATTGAGCTCTGGGAAGTTACACAGGGCATGTGTCACTATTTTCTGACATTTCACTGACAAAACAATTAATTGTTCAATGAGAAAATATGGGACGGATAACTCGATAGTGAAAATAATCAATAGCTGTAGCCCTACACAAAACGAGCTTTGACGTTTAATTTGATGTAGACAAAAAGAAAAACTGAACCTCTGTCAAATGCCACTGGCTGGGCAAAAACGATTGGCCTGTTGAGTGTGATGAGGACGGCCTCCTTGTCTGAGGAGCCACTGATCTCCTCCTGCAGAGCATTCCGCAGACCGATCCGAGTTCGGAAGTAAGCCACCTGGTGGAAATCTGAGCCAGCTTCTTCATACACCTATGATGTGAAAGGAGAAAGAGCATCAGGTAACAATCTACTATAATCAAGCAAAGACAAAGCAATTCTGATTGTATTTTGTACTTTATTGTGAGTTACTGATCTTCAAGCCAATTCTAGACTTATAAAAGTAACTATTTGTCATATTTGCTATATTTCACTATATACTGGCAGCAGTACATGAGACAGATATTCTGTGTTCCTTTGGCTCTTCTTAGTATTTCTAATGGCATTTTCAAGACTCGACCAAGCCTGAATGAAGACAAGCAATCAGAGCTGACAAGTCTCTAACACAATGCCAATCACTGTTCTAGCACACACTGTGCTACCAATAACACATGGTGTGTGACATGGTGAGTGAACTGAAAAAGACCAATGACGAAGACCTGCTAAAAAGAAAGAGTTAAACCAAGTCTGATATAAAACAACAGTAAACATCAGAGAGGCTTTTGTGAGGTGGAGTGAGCTACAGGAACTGAATAGTTTCGAAACCGACGCCGGCTCTGTTAACTCTTTTTTTTGCTTGCTTTTCGTCGTTAGTCCACTTCTGTGTACTTATCACCTGCTTCTTATCGAGGTTTCTGCCTGTTAATAGGAAGTTTTTCCTTGCCTACTTTAACAAGTGCTGGGGGAATATTTGGGTCCCTTTAAATTAAAGAGTATGGTCTAGACCTGCTCTATATTAAAAGTTTGCTGAGATAATTTTAATGATTTGGCGCTACATGAATAAAATTATTTTTAATTTGATTTGATGTACTTGTCTTTGCTGTGTACACTGTTGTTGCCAAAGCAGGGATGGAAAGTTGGTTGTTTTTCAGCCACTGTGTTTGCACAGCTCCTCCTGAGGCTTGACTGAGTATCCCCTGTTACACTGCCTCTACAAGGTGGGGATTTCATGCCATTATTCTGTCTCAACATTCTGCATAAAAGGTGCAATCCCAGAATAGGGGGACAGGGTTGATTGGCTCTGACTGGTTGTTTTCATTCAGGCGTGTTGGTGTGGATTATGCATCTGCCATTAGAAATGCTAGGAGGAACCAGAGGAACATGTTTTTCTCACAGATTATGTCTCCTGTACTACTATCAAGATATGGTGAAGGTTTGAGCAAATACAACAGAGTTTTGTTTTTTTTTTTCCGAAAAGTTTTCGACTGGTACTTTAAACTTGACAGCTCTTATTTCACCAGTATGAAGCTGATCTGTACCTGGTGTTTGACTATCTGTCCAAGAGCCAAGTTGAGATCTACTTGACATTTGCCAAACAGTTTAAGGTAACTGCTGCTGCCACCGGGCTGAGCCTTGCACTGGATCCTGTTGGACAGCTCCAGCTCGATAAGGCCTGTCTCAAAGCGCACAGCTCGCATAGACGGAGTGGTGGCGGTCATCTGTATTCCCTGCAAACCAGAAAATGGCATTCAGAAAATTCCTCAAAGCTTAACTGACATCTCTCGAGGCTGGTTTTATCACTTAAAGCAATGCAAAGTTTGGACCAAAATCTTCACCTGGTTTCTTCGGCCCCAGGGACTGATATACTACATTGAATTTGGGTGCTGAAAGAATCTGAAGATGAGATACCTTGAACATGAGGCTGAGAGAATAAAGCAGGATTTTTGGCTTGTCTGCATCTGTTGAGGTGTCATGCTCATTCCACAGTGGGATGGGTTGTTCTCCTCCTGTGTGTATAGAGAGTATACAAGTCAGCCTCACAAATCCACAGACTGTAGTGAAGTGCTAGATAACGTGTGATACAGTGGGATTATGTTGTCTGTGTACTTGTGTATGTGTGAGTTCTAATATCTGCCTGAAGTGTCCCAGTGCAACTACATTTAAAGACTCCTCCCTGACGAGAATAGTTACCTTACACCATTCTCATTATTCTTTACCATAAAACTCCCACTTCTCTTTCTCTCATGGGCAATTACATCGATCAAGCTAAGCGAGTTCAACAAATTACTATCAATACTGTTGTTGAAAATGAACATGACTGGATTTGTGTCAGGGCCTTGGGCATTGTTTTGTGATGAAAACAATATTTTTCATTGACTTAAGCAGCAGCTGTAGGCTACAGAATTCTGTTGGGAACAGTCAGATGTTTAAGATTAGATTAACTTTATTGATCTGAGAGGAAAACTGGGCCATTACAGCAGCAAAGAAAAGGACATTGTTTTCTACAGATACAAAAATGTGTGTTAGTCTTTAGTACAGCACCTGAAACCTTCTGAATGACCTCGTTGACCTCCTTCATGAAAACCTTCTGCAGGAAGACCAGGTGGTTGAGCAAGTCTGTGGTCAGGTTGTGCTCAAATTAACCAATCTGTACATCACAGAGGACAAGTGAGGGTAAGTTAAAATGACCACAGGCTACTCCGGAAAATTAGCTTTTATTCAGTGCCCTGACATAAACATAATGCCCCGTCAGGAGCCTCTGACCTCCGCGACACAGCGCAGGTAGTTGCCTTGGAGGTAGTTTCCTTGCTTTGCTGGGAAGTCGTCAGGCGCCCAGCCCTGGTCTGAGTGGCTTTCGTGATCCTCCATGATGTACTCTCCTGACATGGTGACTGGAGGCAGGGTGAGGCTGGCTGATGGTGGCATGGTGGACATGTCCACTGGGGACACTTTTGACTGGAAGCAAAGCTTGTGGTTTGGCAACTCAAAGGTGAAACTGGTTTGTGCCCCTACACACAGGAGGAGTGAGAAGAATAAAAAAAGCACATTTATCATCATGACTTATTATCTTGAAGGGCCTGGACATGCCTCAACATTGATATTAACACCAGCAAGACACGCTACTGTTTAATTCAGTTTTAAGAACAAAACATCAGATGTGAACAGTGGACAGATAGAAGTAATGTTTCAAGGGAAAAAGCTCTGTTAGCTCTGTTAGTCACTGAAATCAGTGTCAGATCTCCTCTTACACACACCTGTCATGCCATGGCTCTTCATGCGACCCATTTTGTACTCTGCTTTCAGTGAGGGCAGCAGGGCAGCCCCGATGGTGATGCCATCCATCATGGCGCTGAACTTAAGGACAATGGGCTTCTTCTCAAGGCCTTCGGGGAGCTGAGGGAACTCGTTGGCTTCAACGGGGGTCTGATTGATGCTGGATGCTTTGTCAGAAGGCTGTGGGGTAGGTGTGTCCTCTCTATTAGGAGGCTGACTGTAAGGGGAGAGAGAAAACATTCACCCACTCAGTCATCATCTACATACATGTTGACTTTGAATAAGTGAAGGTGGTGCACTGGACTTGGAATTAATTGCTTCAGTTTTGTCATCATGTCACACCCAGAACTTATGGGCTAAACTGCTGGAAGTAAAGTACTAACTGAAAGATTGCTACTTTAAATTTGATTCAATTATGTGTGTGTTATTATGTAGAGTTATGCAGATACTGGCTCATATTTCCGTGAACATCAAATTATAGAAACGTTGTTTAATATCCTAAGCACACCGACAACTCTATAACATAATTCAGAGTATTACCATGGAAACAGACCACAGACAGGCTTTGAAAGCAGGTAACTGGGGACAGTGTGGATATGCTGCAGTGAGCTGTCACTTACGGAGATGAAAGACTCCTTATGAGGAGTTTATTAAGAGTAGATTATGATCTAATGACAACAGTGTGTTTCATAACAGATTCATTTAGGATTTAAAATATAGTTAAAAGTCTGCAACATGTCAGTCCGTTTTTTATTAGTTTTTAAATGCTATAAATGAGGTTTAAAGTTCCTCTATGGTTATTGATTAAAAGCCCTAGAAAAGAAATTTCAACCCTGTCATGCCTTAAAATGGCTCTGCAAATCAAACACACAAACCTCTGCTTGTAAACAGTAATAGATAACATGAGCCTTCGACCTGACTTCATTATCAAACAGCTACTAATGTGCTGCTAATATTAGATAAACCTTGTTTGCAATTGCAAGGTCTTAAAAGCTAAAGTGAAAGTGAAACTTAGTCTGCAAATTATCAATACGTAGCTACATCTGCTTCTTCTAAGACACATGGCAATTTGATGGGACTGGTTCCTTAAGGTTGTGATGTAATACCTTTTATACCATGTCCTAACAGCAAGCAAGCCTCCGATGCGAAACATTGGACACTCTGTCCACACTGGATCCATTAAATATGGAACTCTATCACTTCATGTTAACAGTTAACTTACCTAGCAGCTGTGGTCACAGTGTAACCGCTGACAAGATAGGTGAGTACGTGCTTCCTCATTATTCAAAGTCACAGAATTGCTATCGTGGGTAACTTACAGATATTGTTGGAGCTACCATACTATATAATTCCACCATCTCCACTTTGTAAAACAAGCTAGCTTGCTGGCAAGTTCTTCTTAAAATCCCACACAACAATACTTATTAGAAATGTTCAGCTCCCTGGAGATCTCCCTCCAGTCAGATGCCAGCTTATTAAGGTTTTTGTAGTGAAATAAGGAGGCATAATATAGATAACTCCTCATTTCAACCTTGTGAATTAGCCATTCCTTGTCTGTTGCAGCACTTTTAACACAAGTGACAGAAATAAAATAGAAACAGCATGTCTGGCAAAAGTGTCTCTCAAAATGGCACTCAGTTTTCGCGCTGTGTTGCACTACATCCCTCATAGGCAGTTAGGACAGTCCAATAGAAAACAATGCAATCAAACCGATTTAGTCCCTGACAGTTGCTCACATCGCATCCAGGACACATAAGTTAGAGACTGAAATAACAGAGTACCAAGTAATATCAAAATGTGTCCAGTCAAATGTTACCAGCATTCCATCCTTTTTGGGCCAGGAGTCTGATCCTGGACCATCCCAATTCCCCATTGGACCAGCAAACTTTCTGTTGCTGCCATGTCTGGAGCCGCTATCGTTCTGACAGACATTTAGGTCAACGTTCAACAGCTAACACTTACCACACAGAGCTGTTAAACAGTCCTAACAAACTCACACCAAGCACAGGTGAGCAGTGTATTTGACCAAGTTGGCAGCTCAGCCAAGTATGGCTATACCACACACCACTGCGTTCATATTATGGGTGTCGAATAAAGTGCTCGATTGGTATTAGTATTACAGTATTACTTTAAGGGCACACGTATTGGTACTGTAACTTTTTAAACATTAACAGATTTTCACCGGAGGGGGTCTTTCAAACATTAATAAATAAAGTGAACATACACATTGGAGGGCTGGCGGATGAGGTCAGAAATTTGTTTGGAGAGCTGGTGGGAGCTGCGGACCATCATGCTGTGCAAAGTAGCCGGGTGCTGGGGGATGTTGATCATGATGGCCCCCACTTTGAAGACGGCTGCGTTGTTGGTCTTCAGTCCTCGCTGGGCACTGTACAAAGCCTGAGACTTGGCAATGTTGCATTTGACCACCGTTCTGAAACACAGAGTAAACTGGAATGAGCAACAGGACTTAAATTTGATTTTTCTTCAGGTGATATGGACATATGAATAGATGTGCAACTTAAGTGGAATTACTGAGAGGACACCATACAGTCAAACACCATGCAGATTCAGGACAACATTTAGCTTTCTGGGCACAGGTAGAATGGGCAGCAATCATAACAGTGACACATGTTCCACTATGAATGAAGAAGGTAATGAATTGTACACTATGGCTGTCGAATGCAAGGTCTTACACACATATCTTTTTATGATCCTGCATCTTGTAGCAAGTACACTGTCTACATTCTCAGATGGTTTATGGATGTGTTATTCTGTAACTGGAATAAAATACTGAAATACCAGACTGTAAGTTATTTCAGTATTTTGGCAGACTGTAAACATCAGGGGAAGAGTCAAGAATGAAGAGGTTCACAAATACAGTGAGAAATAAAACCAGACAACTTTTCGCTTTTATAAACCAATAAAAGTGACTTCATACACACACACACCCACACCCACACACAGTTCACATCTGAACAAAGAGAGTCCTGAGAATCTGTTCACTGAAAATACAAATGGATGGCAGGCGACTCAGACAAATGAAGGATGTGAAATCAGGGCAGCTGTGGTCTGGATTTATGAATACACGTGAGCCCTAAATTGTAGCAATAACATACAGAAACTCTTGTTTAGCTGTGCTGGTGGGAGATGTTGGGAAATCCTCCAGTCTATGCAAGTAGTTGGAAGAGAAAGCCAAGGAATGTAAAAAAAGAAGAGCAGAAGAAAGTGTGAAACAGTTCAGAGACACCATAAGGTGAAAACACAGTTTTTCACAAGCAAGAACACTGAGGAACCACTTCAAGTAAAAATGTCTGGATTGAGAAAGTAGCTCAAAACTACACTATTAGAAATAATGGTTGCAAAAAGGTTCTCCCTGAATGACTGAGATTCTACCCAGAACCACTTGCTTTTGAAGAACCCTTTTTGGAGAGAGTTCTTTGTAATATATCTTTTAAGCAATTTATTTTACATGTGTCCTGCCATAGTTGATATACGATGCAATATAATACTATACAATACGATACGAAATGATACACTTTATTGTTCCCGTACTGAAATTTGTCTAAGACGCAGAAGCTGCACAAGTATTACTGCCTTACAATAATAATCCAGAAGAACTGAAAAGCATACACCATTAAAACATAAAAACACCATATTTACCATCATTTCATGCCATATAATATTCAACTGTGTACCTGTATTGAATGGACACTATGTTAAATGGTTAATGGTCAGGGATACTGTCCACTCTGCCTCTGAGCATCCTGGTAGAATTGAGATCAACTGCATCCTTGAAATAGTCAAGGATGTAGAGGTAGTGACTTTACAAAATCTCCATCTCCTAAAAACATATTTGTGAGTCCTGAGTATTGTGGTTTTCCCTGGACCACATCAGCTCCAGCCCTTAAGGAGCCTCATGAGGCCAAGGCTGCTGGACATTGTTCCCTTGGCCCCAAGCCACATTGTTGAGTAGTAGAATATAAAAAGGTTCTCAGTTCATCTCCCTGGTTGGGTTGTGAGGGAAACCTTGGAAAATAAAAAGGTTCAGGGTAGAACCCCTTGGCTGGGTTCTAGATTAAACCCTTGGAATACAATAGGGTTCATGGTAGGACTTCCTAGGAAGGTTTTAGTTGAGCCCCTTGGAATATAAAGAGTTCTTGGTAAAGACCCCTGAGGGCTTCTAGATGAGACCAAGGGTTCTTGGTAAAAAAAAAAAAAAAAAAACCTAAGTGGGTTCTAGATAAAACCTTTGGAATATAAAAGAGTTCTCAGTAAAAAATCCCAGGTTGGTTCTAGATTAAACCCTTGGAATATAAAAGGATTCTTGGTCGATACCCCTGAATGGATTCTAGATGAAACCTTAGGGAAATAAAAGGGCTCTTGGTAAAAACCTCCTGGTTGGTTCTAGATGAAACCTTTGAAATATGAAAAGGGTTCTCAGTAGAAATCCCAGGTAGGTTCTAGAGGAAACCCTTGGAATATAAAAGGATTCTTGGTAGAAACCCCTTAATGGATTCTAAATGAAACCTTAAGGAAATAAAAGGGCTCTTGGTTAAAAACCTCCTGGTTGGTTCTAGATGAAGCCCTTGGAATATAAAAGGATTCCCAGTAGAGCACCCTAAGTGGGTTCTTGTTAACACCCTTAGAAGGTGGAAAGGTTCTGGAGAGAAACACCAGAGAGGGGTCTAGGTGGAACCATTACACCATGGAAGGGTTTTCTGTGGAAACTTTTATAGGCGGTTCTGGGTCAAACCTTTCACAGATGGTCCTATGTATAACCCTTTATGTTGGGTTCATTTTGGGTTTCAGGTGGAACCTTTATAAATGGTTCTAGTGGAACCAAAAAGATTCCCCCTATGGTGAGAAGCCAAGGAACACTTTGTAGTTCTACTTAGCACCTTTATTTCTAAGAGTGTAAAATTATCTACCCTATCAGGGACGACAAGAATTAAATTTAATGTCATCAGGAAACTGTATCTGGGAAAAAACAACTGCTAACACAGCAGATATAATGCTTTGTGACCAGAGACATTTGCATTGGAGCCTGCTGTTGAATATCTCTTAGTTAATGTCTTTGTCTGCACACTGCCTTTATTTTAAGTAAACAAGCAAGTAGAAAAACATGCCAGTGGCACTACAATCATTCTCACTTACATCTGAATATTGGGCAATTTTATACATCAGTAGCAACTAAAAAGTTCCGAGTTGTGTGTGGCATGTACAAATTCAAACACACGAGTGCGGCTCAGAGCATACAGTATGAAAACAGGATTAAGTCTCAGTTTTAGTTTCACAGTGGGAGAGTCTGTTAAATAGAATGAGATGAAGAAAAAGCTTCTTATTGAAGCAGCAGTAGAAGTTCTAAACTGAATCAAAGCAGCATGGAGATGCATCAGCCCGCCTCAATGCATGACTACAAGGCTTGTAACCTGATTAGGGTGGTTATGTTTTGAGGAAATTGCTTGCAGTAAAAAACAAAAACCGCTGTTAAAATTTCCCGTCTGGAGAGGAGTCAGTAATTGGCTCCTGCTGAGTGCCAACGCTTGTGGAAAACACTGCATCTACTTTTGAGTTTAAACTCTTGATTTTACAAACGTACCTGACATTAAAGCATCTACAGTATGTGATAGTTCTGTTGCTGTGTTCTGTGCATGGAGAAAGTATTCTGCCTTGACTTCACTCACTATTTTGATATCACTGAGTATCTTAAAAAGTAAATAACCATGTTGGTGAAGCTGTAATACTTATGAGCTTTGAAGTTTTATATCTTTGAGACCACAGTTCAAATCAAATAGCTGTTCTTTTAGGTAACACAAAATAAAAGAATATTGAATAAAAACACCAAAAATCATTATGAGTGATAATTAAAAAGTTTTTTAAAGACTGACTTTAAACAGCAAGGCTTAGGATCAATACACTGTTAAACATGTTTGGTAAAAATGTTATCCAAAGAATTTCTTTCAAGATGAGACATAAAAGAAACGTTCATTAAAACATTAAAAAATAGTTGTCACACCACATTCCTAATAAGCAAAAGTTAAAGAGAATTTGTACGTACTGGATGTTAGGAGTTATGCCCTCCAGTAGAACAATGTTTACCCCTCCTATGTGAGCCGATGCACATGTCTCAGTCATTTTCTGGTGCAGAATATCTGTGTACACCATTAAAAGAAAGATTACATCAAACAGAACAAACTTTTATCTATCAGGAATTATTTGTTTTTGCAGAAATGAAATGAATTATATTTTGAATCAATCATGCAGTCAAGAGACAAGGGCTTTATTTTGGAAGTTTAAACCTTAAAACTCTTGAACAGTTTCAGGCCAAAGACTATAATTCTTATGATTAAAATTGAATTTATTGACCAAAGACTAGCTTTGATGACCTTTACAACCACAACTCTGATGATTTTTATCTTGATGTTTTCATAACAAATCACGGAAAATAACATCAGTGTAAAGGCAATCTCAGAACCCACCAGCAAACAGTCTGACAATGCTAAACCTCTGAGACGGCAAATATTTTGGCCAGGACTACCTCTTCTGTGTTGCTCGTTGTTTTCAGTCTACTTAACAAACTTGAGACAGGTCCAGATAACATTTCGGTTTATGTAAAAGAACAGATATCTGCATATGAGTGCAGATTAATTGGGAAAAAAAGCTAACAAAAACCTAAATTGTTTTCAGATGATAGCCAATGGGTTCCATTATAGCTTTTTGGCCAATGTCTTCCATCACTTTTGTTTCTACACACAGACTGTTGACCTTCAGGCAACCAAAGCCTGCTCAAATGTGATTGGTCAATACTATTCGGAATACAAATGGAAAGCAGAACATTTCCTACATCAAAATCTTGCTCTGCTACCTTTTCTGCATACATATTCACATATCTGTTTGGAGTGATTAGTGCGTAGGTAACAATTTACAGTTTTAGACTGTATAAAATAAAATGGACATAGCCACTATGATGCCACCCATTGGATTATATGTTTTTGGAGCCAGAAGTCACCATATTTTGGCGATAGGGTGGAGCTAACCTTAAAGCTAGCTGGTAGCTTGGTTAGCATGGTGCAGTTACAGCTATTGTTAACCGGACTTATTCGCTTTAGGAGCCAGACTCAAGTGGCCATGTAGTTTTTGGCACTCGCACTTTGGCGTCATTTTTCAGCCCGACGCTACCGCTTAAACAAAACACACTAACATCATTTAACACCAACATATATCTTGACCTCACCTTTCATCTTCTCCTTCAGGGTGAAACTTCCATGGATCTTCTTCAGCTCAGCCTCCATGGTCAGCCCGCCAATGTCAGCCTCTAGGTGGGTACGGTTCACCATGCCGATGCCGAACACTATGAGTGTGACGTGCTGGGGCTCAGAGCTCACCAGGCTACGCCGCCGCCCGCCTGCGCCAGGGGGCTTGTTAGGCGTGGTGGGGTCCTGCTGCTCGTTCTCAAAGATCACTTTACAGAGCGGCTCTGAGGGCCGACGTCCACCTTCTGCAGAGAGGAGAGAGGAAGCAAAGTGCACATGTAAAGGGGATGTTCAGTTAAACACTTACCATAATTCAACTATTGTAGGTAAATGTAAAATAACAGACCACAGATGAATAGACCGCTTCTGTGATATCATCGAAACTAAACTGCATGAAAAGATTATGGAAGTCTGAGGCAACATTCATTCTACATTTACACACAATACCGTTAATTAAAAGATATAATATGTAACACTTCCACATTCAAATGTCTAAAAATGACTAGATCTGTTACACATTCTGTTGAGTTGTGTACTTACATAATCCCAAATGTTTCCAACAATGTTCAATCTCTGAGAAATCTGTAATTTTGTTCAACACAATGGAGTCTTTTATTTGGTTGCCTATCAATGGCATTATTTAACCTTTACCCCCTCCCGTTGCCCTAGTGGCGACCTGGAGGGAGACTGGAGGATGGGCACAATGTTTCCGTTAACAGCTGTAATCGCCGAACCAGCAGCACAGCTAGCTAGCTAACTAATGATAGCTCCCTCCTGACCTGGGATGGTGCACAGTGCAGAGCGGTGGAGATGGACTTTAGGCAGTAGGCATGTTTCCACATGTTAATGTGGCTAGCCAGCTGTCTGTCAGCAAAGCCAACAGAAACTAAAATAAAAGGCAAACTTCTACATCACAAAACATTAAAATTTCATCACCTTTGAAAGGATAGCATTTTAAAATGCAGCCCCACAGCTCACTGAGCCAAAGACGCACTGTGCTAAAAAGAAAGGCCTCCTGTATTTTGCATTGATTGCTTTTTTCTGAAAAGTTAACTGGTTAGTTATCGGTTGATTGGGTGTTAGCCTTTGCAAAGTAAAATTAACCCAAACTGACATCCCTGCTGCTGTTAATTACTCCTCACTTTCAGATCATATTCCTGCGGGAACATGTCCAGTTGTATTTAGAAGCTCTTCACGGTAGAAAGTGCGGCTATAGTCCGTCTGTTACATCATTCCCTGGCTGCAATGATGGTGCATGGATACAGAGCTAAGGTAGACCC
This sequence comes from Chaetodon striatus, assembly GCA_029783705.1. NCBI lineage: Eukaryota > Metazoa > Chordata > Actinopteri > Chaetodontiformes > Chaetodontidae > Chaetodon > Chaetodon striatus. The sequence goes on from JAPZEB010000007.1 coordinate 26,180,639, forward strand.
GGATATGTTGACCAATCAGAGCAAACTGGGCTTTTTCAGGAGGAGGAGGAGCAGCAAGAGAAAGGCACAAAAATGGAGCGTCTCAGACAGAGGGTACGAGGCAGTAGGAGGATATTAAAATACTTTTTGATCTTCAAAGCATGTTAACACGTTCTAGTGGAAAACCAAAATACAAAATAAACCTGAAAATGACCATAAGAGGTCCTGTTAAGCACATCATTAATACTAGTGCATTACACAAAGTATTAATTGCATGCAAAATAACAGCAGCTGAGTAATGACTTTTGTCTAGGTAAATTTGTACAGGTAGAATACATAAAACGTCACAAGAAACTGTGTTATGTATTAAGTATAAATATAACTAAAAGTCAATAAAAGCAATGTATTATAAAGTGAGAGTTTTGTCAATAAAGTGTTATAAAACAGTGAAGGCACAAAGACCCGCTCTTCAGCTCAGGAGGGAAGAAGATGCGTCAGGAGAGAATTAAGATATAACAGCAAGGTTTGTCGGCCTGAGTGGAGCAAAATTACAGCAATATTTTCAAATAATAACGTGTGAAATGAAGGTATAAAAGGTAAAAGTACAAAGTAAAGCAGGATGGAAATGCATGAGTGGGATAAAGGATGGAAATTAGGAACTGGATGAATCAGCTGGAAGCTGATTCCCACCTGAAAGGCAGTTCTCTGGGGAGCTTTTCTCCAGGATGCCAGTGGGATCGGAGATGAGGGAGTAGAAGTTGAGCAGCTTGTACATGTTCTGCCAACATTCTGCTGACGGCTCGCTCTGCTCTGACACCGTGATGGAGTCTGAGTCGTCCATCTGGATGGCCATGTGGTCTGCCACGTCACGGGAGCCCTTCCGTGACACCTGAAGGCGTTACACAATAATCCACGTTATGAAACAAATAGAAATGTCACAATATGCATCATGGGGCTGAGGGGTAAATAAACGGCCTGGCTGACTTATTTCTTCTTTTATTGCACTACTGTTTACTGTAACAGTGTAGTTATCAGGCTGTCGACAGTCACGACAGAGACAGGTAATGAGATCTGTAAGATGACAGCTTCTCATGACATTAAATTCAGTAAACAGGAAAGTAACTCAATTTTTTCTGTAGAGATTTCTAAGAGCTCTGGTTTAGATCACATCTGTGTAAGTCTGTCACGAGTCCCTCTGATGAAGCTTCTATTTTTATAAAAATCCCCTCACTTCAAAAAGTGTTGAGCTTCTTGAAGGTTGAAGCACACGTTCCAACTATCAAGGAAGAATAAAAAACCTGTCATGGTGATAACTATCAAGCCAGACAGGGTGGCAGAGAACATTCTTCCATTTTTAAACTTTTACCTAAAACTGGGGACTGAAGGAAATACTTTCTTACCAACAGCTGACACTGTGTTTCAGCGACTGGTGCCTGCTCTGAGAAATGTTTATTATCTACTGGCTCCCCCTAGAGTTTGTGTGTAGAAAATGACGGTTCAGGATTATTTTGGGGATTTTACTGATCATATTTACAGGTCTGAACAGGTGCCCCACTGAGGAATATTTGAGACCATTTAACAGTATCTGAGAAAGACCTTAAATGACGTCAGACACTGGCCATTCCAAGTTGTAGATTAAAAAAGGCAATTAGACTCCTAAACTTTGAAATGGCCTGCTCTGAGTGCTGACACTGGAAAATCTCTGGGACATTTTACAATATGAAAACATAAACATTCTGAACAGGTTCCAAGTTTAATTGCTGCTGCAGCATTTGCCAATATCAGTATCTGACAGAAAACTAATGCAGACCTTACATCAAACAACTTTTTGAGCAAACTTCCAATTTAATAATTAAATCATGAGAGTTTTAACTCAGTTGGTGTGAGCTCCTGTAAGCTTGATCGTTTGGTGTAAGGTGGCAATAATACTCAGTCTGAGTCAGTCTTTTTCTCGTCTTGACGATCTGACAAAAGTTTAATCTTATTGCTAGTTTTTAGTCTTGGCTCATCTAAATAGTGAATATAGCTGCGCTCTCTCCAGCACCAATCAGGTGCTGAGAAACTTTAATTCTTAAAAGAATTCTCATTCCCAGTCTCCTCCCACTGAATACAGCAGCTAACCAGCAGAGGCTGGTAAAGCTTGTATGCAAATACAGTTTATCCTCATGGATTGTTAATATATCGTATTTCTTAAAGGGAATGTAGCACAATATTTTCCACCAAGAGCAGGATGGGAAATAATCTCAAAAGGAATCCTGTAGTATTGCAAACAGTAAACCTGTAAGATCCCCAGTCTTTGATAAATCCCATAGTGTGTGGCTAAAAACTCACATTATCTCTAAATGTGAGATGGTATCAGACTTCAGCCTTTTAAAAGTCTGCTAGTATACACTGGGAATAACTTGGACCCTTTAATAGTGTTTATGTTGTCGAGGTTTTTAAGTTTATGAGTCTACACATTCACTATGAAGCTGTTTGCTTAGCAATGCAATTTTACTGAGAACCTCTCCATAATCCTTAAAATCACTTCTCTATATCTATGGTTCTGACTTTTGTGATTTTAAAACATGACTCCACAATAACATAATAAATGTCTCTTTTCATTAGCGTTACCTTAGAGGTGCGCCGCTCTGAACGTCCAAGAGAGCTGCGTCCTCGAGGCTCCCTTCTCCCTAGTGTGTCCATGCCTGATGGAGGTCCATTAGGTGGTAAACCCCCAGTAACACCCGCTCCTCCTCCGCCTGCTCCTCCTCCACCCACCCCTCTCTTGCTCTTCAGGGTTTGTGTTCCGCTGCGCCCCGCTCCGTTAAGGCTGCCCCGGGAGCTGCGGCTGAAGTCAGAGGACCTGAAGTGGCGGTATGGCCGGGCCTTGAAAGTGGGCGTCGGGGAGGCCGAGCCGGCGGTGTAGCGGCTCAGCTTGATATCGGTCTGTGTGGCCTTGATGTCGTCGATCATGGTGCTGAACTGGTGGATTAGGCGCACCAGGGCCATGTCAACGCGTTGGCTAATGGCCTGACAGGCTGTGGTAAAATCACAGTGGAATGTGTTGTAGTGGCGGCGGTTGAGGTCGTGGAAGGAGAGCGGTGCTGCAGTGGGGCCCTGTGGAGCGCTGGTCGACTTCTCCATCACCACTGCATTTAGGCTGAATGTCTCAATCAGCAGTGCTGGCTTGAACTCCAGTGGAGGGAGGTTTACCATGCCTTGTCTAAAGATAGAGGGAGGGACAGATGAAAGGCTATGGATGTATAAAGCAGATATTTTATATGTAATTTAAAGTGAACACCACACTAAAACACACTGAAAGGATAGTTTGGATTTTTTGAATTAGGGTTGTATTAGGTACTTACACATACTCAATGCATTACCTACAGTAGATATTACCTGGTGCACCCCCCGTTTGGGGAAGCAGACAGGAGTACTGCCACAGAAGCTAAACAATGTACTGCTATGGACTCGGGTCAGCAGGAAAATGTATTTTATCCACCTCAAAAAACATCTACATCAGTTTCAGTACACGCTATATTTAGAATACTTTCAATGCTTTACCTTGACACAGACAGCCCTTTCCTGCCCTCACCTTCAGTTCCCCAGCTCCTGGAGAACTGATGTCACAACCTCACAAAATAACACAAACAAAGTAACTGATCTGATGAGAGCATAGCTGGGAACCGAAGCCGTTAACAGCTTCCCTGCTGGAGAGGGCAGTGAAAATATTCTCAATACAGTGTACACTTTAACTGATATTGACCTTTTTAGTTGGCTAAAATACATTTTGCTGCTGCCCCGTCCACAGCAGTGCCTCCTTCTCCAAACTGGAAACTTGCTGCCTGCCATCTATTGTAGGTAATACACTGGCTATGGGTAAGTACCCACACAACCCCACTTCAAAAAATCTGAATCACCCCTCTAGGGAAAAGCAATGAAAATTAATTTCCTGGTCTGTAACACTTGTTCTATGATTAAGGTTTATTTTACCTCCTGGACCTTTTGTTTTTCCGCTCTTTGGAGGTGTCAGAGTCAACGATGTCTGCTCTGAGACACTCAAGGTTGCCAGAAAAAGACAGGTGCTCTCCAAAATACATCTTGTAACTAAGAGGAGTGGCGTCTTGGGCCTGGATGCCTGTGTAGCTCAGCAAAGGCTTGAAAACAACCTGAGGGTGGGAAACAGATATCAAGGCATAAAATGAAGACAGGTGTTTATAGAGAGGTGAATTGGTAACTGAACTATAGTCCTTGCAGATGGAGTTTCTGACACCTACATATGGAATGAAGGAAACATGACTCAAGGGAAGACAAAGGAAATACGACATGACTATACTCAGATGGGATAAATGTTCATTTACTGTTTAATCTGCCACACAGTTATGGAATTAGTTGTTTTTCAACCTAGCATAGGGGACATTATGTTATTTGTAAATCAATATTATTCTGCCCGTTTAAAAGCCATCAACTTGAGTGAAAATAAATGAAAAAATAACAACGTCACATACCTAAAGACTTTAAGAGGTGCAGACACCATGTTAATTGGCAACTTGGCGCAAGTTTGGACAGAAAGCACAACAAATGACAAAAAAATACAGATCACCTGAGCATCAGCCAGCTGAACAGCGGCTGGACACTGGTTGCCCTCCTCAACATCGCCCATATCGTCCTGGCTGGTGCTGTGCTGGGAGTGCTGGGAGTGGGTCCCATCCAGGGTGTTCTGGTCACTGGACAGCACTGTGTTGAAGTCTGATGCCGAGGGGATCGTGGGCAGGTTACATGTCCCACCTAAGGGCACAGAACAGAGGTTTGGGATCCAGGTTGTGTAAGAACAGTCAGGTCCTGGAAGCTGCTGTTGTTTTTCCCTGCAGGATGTTTTCACACCAGAGCAGCTCAGTGGCAGTATGATACTTGACATGTGACCATAAGCAGCAGTGAGTGAGTCAAGTGCTGCAGGGTGAGACATCTTACCACTCTGCCTCTTCATAATAAAGACGTTAGAGTGAATTAAAAGGAAGGCAACCATCACATCACAGGCAGTCTGAAGAGGAACTTTATGGCCATTTTATGCGTAATTTGGACAGCCTCATCACATTCTCCTAATTTGTTTGCGAGAAACTGTTGTGGCTAATTTGCTGCGCTGTCACTGACTGACACCTGGGTGAGTAGATAACGACAAAGCTGATGGTCCTGGGCACAAATCCAGCCTTTCACACATTGTAATTGTACCCAAACAATCAGAAGTGCTCTGCTAAATTGTCAAGGTAAGATGTATGATTCCAGTGCTCAAGCGCATGATTCCAAATAATAAACTGCTATTGAGGGAGAATGAAACAAGTCAGGGAGCAGCTGTTTGTAACTCAGAAGATGAGTGGGAGTACAGAGGAACAGAGGGCGGGGAAGAGCAGCACTGTGAGGGATGAACAAAGACTGGAGGTTGTTTAACTCCACTAACATGCTCTGGTTCTCACACAATGTTTGTCAGGAAGGTAACAGTGAGGAAACAACATGACTCTATCTATCCACCACCACAGTAGCACTGCTGCAGGCCTGCAGCACAACTATGTGGGTATTCCAGAGAGTTTAATAAGCTACCACTTGGCTCTTTGATTTCAAACACACTCTATTTCAGTAAGGCCATTTTTAATGACATGTCAGAGGGCAAATAACCCAACGTTAGCTGCAACAATTCATTAATCAATTAATTAGCTACCTACTATTCAATTAATCTCCAACTGACTTGATGATCAATTACTGTTTGATAATTTTAAAGGAAAAAAAATAATTTCTTTAATTCCAGCCTCTTAAATGTGAATATTTTTTTAGTCCCTTATGACAGTAAACTGATTATCTTTGGCTTGTGGACAAAACAAGACATTTGAAGATGTCGTTTTGGGCTTTGGGAAGCACTGATCAACCTTTTAACATTTTATAGTAATATTCTTATCTATATCCAGTGAAAATAAGCTTAAGTTGCAGGCCTAACTAGTATTGTTGCATTTTAATTCAAAAGCTATAAGCTTTACTCAAACTAGTTTACCATCTTATCTAAATGGCATGCATTGCTCTGACGGGCAAAACTCATTTATATAGAACTAAATGAAGACAACGTTAAGATCTTGCAAGTAAGCTTTCATCTTGGTCTTCTTGACTAAAGGCATTATATTTACGATGTGAAAATTTGTGACGCTGGCACCCCCCAGTGGTAATAACAAAGAAGACACAGTGACAGACAGCGATGCCGCTGAGTTTGTCTCATTTTTCAACAAATAAAAACATCAGAATAATTTCATAAATGCTATAATCACAAAAAGAACATGTGTTTTGTTTATTGTCAGACTGTTGTTATCAATGCTGAAATAGCAACTTTCTCTGCAGGACTTCGCCATTGAATCTGGCTTTCACCATCTAAAGGGCCGTGCATGAGCATCTGCTATTGTAGAACAGCCAGTAGGACTGTCGTTTTTCTGAAATGACCTGTTATTGGCCAAAGTCTCCCTTCATGTGCTAGATTTTCTAAAGCCTGGAAATAGAGCCAAGAGGAAGAGCAGAAGTCCAGCTTTCTCTCAGCCCAAAGTTAATTATGGGACAACAAAACCAAAGAAAATGCCTACCCCAGCTTTAACCAACAATAAACAGTATAAACTGGTCTTGCCTCCGGCAAGAATAACGGTAATCTTGTTTTATTCACACACCACAACACACCTGTTTCCAGGTTTTTCTGTGGGATACATTAACACAGAGTTCCTGGTAACTATCAAACTAACAAAGAGGGACAAACTACCTGCTAGCTGGCTAACTAGCTCACCAACACCATCAGCACAACACTGAGCAACAATCCCTGACCTCCTTCCGGACTGTTAACTGTTGGTAGTGGTTGGTACTGGTAGTGGTTGACAGGAGAATCCGGTTGGTCTAGTAAAACAGCAACATTATATGGACATTTAACTGGATTGTGATCTGTTATCTACTAGCTGAAGCATTACAGTGTTTATGATTAGTATAAAGTCTAACAGCAGCATAGTAAAATATTAAGTAACAGATTTAAAAAAATCATATTTTGTCCTAAAGGCTCACAGATTCTTAATCATCTTAATGATCTGAAATCTTCATCTGAATTAAAAATGAGAGGCTGACTTCAGTATTTTTTAACCTGGACCTTGTTTCCCCATGTTTCTGTGCCTAAGAGACAGCAATTTTTCAAAATTGGTCCAGTGCTGAATAAGAGCGCTGACACTGCCAGTGGCCAAACAGGCTGCAATGTAAACACTTGGGTCATGTTTGCGCCGTCATTTACGCCCAATTCCAGTGCTTGTTTTTGCCACTGACAGGCTCAGATTGTTATTGAGAGTAACTGACAA
>JAPZEB010000007.1:26188060-26206805 GCA_029783705.1 Chaetodon striatus
AGTGCTTGTTTTTGCCACTGACAGGCTCAGATTGTTATTGAGAGTAACTTACAACATATTGGAAAGGATCCCTACAGAGACAGACCTTTTCGTATGGAGTGATGTCCTTTTTGTTTAACCAGAAACAACCTCGAAATCTCTTTGCCAAAGCCACCAGATTCATTTTAAATAAACAGTGATTTTATTACTGTAAAACACATTTCATTCCAAGTCGACAGAAACAAAATAAAACTCCCAAAAACCATCTTGGTTTATCTTTCCACTGTTCCAACAATCACCAACTCTGTATTGGTTAAAACGAACCTTTAATTCACCCAGTTAGATGTGAAGATATGCTGGCTCTATACACGTTAAAATTACTGTTTATTTCAATGGAGTGTGGTGGGCTTGGCGATTGCAATTTCTAGGCCGAGGATCTCACTCTTTGTAGGGATCTGTTCCATAACGTCAGCAGACACTTAAAAATAACAATCTGAGCCTATCTGTGGCAAAAACAAGCACTTATAGTGGCTGTAAATTGAAGGTGTGCATATGGCCCGATTGGGACTGTTGGTAGCAGTGGTCAGGTTTAATACTGAACCAGTTTCAAAAGTTTTTGTTCTCATTAGTCACTTACACAAAAAAACATGGGAAAATAGGGCCCAGGTTAAAAAAATACAGCAGTTTCTCTTCGATACATTTATACAATTAGGAGTTGATAAATGGCAAACACCCCTCCGAGATAAACCCTGAGTCTGTGGTATCTGACCTGTCTGCAGGCTGTTGTGCTGGGAGCGGTTAACCGGTGAGTCCTGGGTTACAGCCCCTGTCCTGTTACCCACAGCATTGGACATCCAGTTGTAAAAGCTGACGGAGGACGGCTCCGACAGCAGCGGGTGCTCAGTCAGCATGTCTGTCCCTAAACTGTTTCCTGAGCCCCAGAAGAAAGAGATTGAGAGAACATTACATCATGGAACAGACTACAAAAAATGGACATCACACGGACACTGACTGCTGTTCACAGATCATTATCATATTGCATCACAAAGGCACATGTGGTTGATGTAAATTAAAATTTAGGGATTATAAAAGTTATGCCAAAGATCGGGTTTTTGCAGTTTTCACATGCTCACACCACACACCCACACTCTCTCTTTCTCTCATGTACAGTTATGGTCTTATACTATATGGTCGTCATCTTATGCAGTTTCCTCCCTGGCATGTTTTGTTTGACAGTGTTAAAAAACAGCTTAAATATAGTATTTCTGCTTTTATGAAGTAAGGTGATATCAGCAGGGGCTACTGAATGTTGAGAGTGTGAAACTAAGTAAATAACCCATAGCACACAGGCTCTGCAGATTCATTCACTGTGGGCATGTGCTCGAGGAGGGGCCGAGCTGTAAATCTATTTTAGTTTATTTTTATTCACATTACTGAACGGTAGAGGTCAGCCTTGCAGCAAAAATGACAACAGGACTTAATCTTGTGGTAATCAGGCGAACACTATTCTGTGGTCACCAGATCCTTCAACGTCTTGTGGTTAGCAACAGTGCAACACAACAGTGGTCTGGGCATGTGTACCTGTGCGGGTGAGGGAGCTGCTCTTGGCTGCAGCAGCAGCAGCAGCAGCAGCAGACGGTTCGCTCCTCTGGGGCATGCCCTCCAGCAGGTTGTGCAGACTCCGAAAGCTGCCTGTCAGATTACTCAGGAGGCTCTCCTTCCTAGGGCTGTCCTTAGCTGGCAGGCCTGCACGACTCACGTGGGCGGGTGAGTCAGCCGCTGTGTCACCGCTGGTGTAGCTCAGAGACTGGTACGGATGGGAGCCCTGGGTATGACAAATGTACAGATTGTGTTCATACTGTAACACCGCCTGTGGCTTTTTATATTTCAAAGATGAGTGGGATATATGCTGACAGCAACAATCCATAATGGAAATGCTCCAAAGTTGATGTAATACACAGATTCACTCTCATTTGGCGTTTTTGCCTTGCTACATTTGCAGTTTTTCACTGCACTGAAACCTCACCTGACCTCACCTAAGCGCTGCAGGGGTACACATCCTGAACACAGAAAATAAAAAGAAAGAAAGATGTCTCTGCAAAAAAAATACACCGCCACACACTTTGAATGGGTCATAAGTGATTACTGAGGGGGATTATGTTTATATGAGTCTATACATTGTTTTTCTGTTTAGGAAAATCCTGCCTAGTGTAAAAGAATACTTCACCCCTCCATTAGTATATAAGTTACTCACCCTGTGTAGCATTGAATTTGTAAAGAAAACTTTGCTTCTCTCACATGCCTCCATGATGAACGAAGAAAAAAAATGGGAAAATTCTTAATGAACTGAACAACAGCAAAACTGTATTAAAACAGAATGAGCCCTAAAATTCGGAATTGAGTCAGCCTTTTAGCACTCCCGGTTCCCTCGTCTTGAAGTCAATGGAATTTTGAATGGGTTTTTAGTTAGATGCCTGGAATAAGGTCTGTGGTTAACACAGGCTTTAGAAATGTTTTGTATATGACATAGAAATATGTCAGTAAATACCCTACTTGTGAATTTCAAAGGTTTTTAGGTGTCTAAAAAAAGGCGGTTGCTAACAAGTGGCTAAAAGAGACTACAGAATGTCATCGCGCTTGACACCCCATTTAGTCATGCAACCGTGGTGTAGTTTTTTTGTTAGACAAACGTTAGCTTTTTACTTGTGATGACTGCTTTATGCTTAAAAATCATTAAAGCGGTGTTCATTTATGAAGATTATCTTGCTGAAGAAAACATGTCAGTAACATGAACCTTTGTTTGCCACAAAGCTTATTTTCCTCAATGATCCAATGTCCAATGGAAAAATCCCATTGGCTTTATGACGAGGGAACCAGGGTAATGCAAACTTCCATGTCAGCCAACAGAGAAACGTCATTCCTGCAGGACTCTCTAATCCAAGTATAATTCATCCAGTCTTATGCTCAGCACTCCCAAACACATGCACTTTCACTAAAACGTTGCTATTTAAAATACTTGCCCATAAACAACACAGGTGCACTAACCATTTGTGTCTGAGACTGTGCCTGCAGAAGTGTTTTACATACTACGGTTTTAGTGAAAATTCAAGTGTTTGAGAAGTACTAAGCATAGGACCGGATAAATATGACTTGGATTATACTGCACAGGTTGTGTGAGAGTTTGTAAATGTATGTTGTGATATAGTTTTGCTGTTGATAAATGCAGACCCCTATGACTTCACTTTATCAAGAAACATCTCCATTTTCAGATTCTCTGTTCACTGTGAAACTGAGTTTTCTTTCCAAATACACCGTAACACAGGGTGACCAACTGATATACAAATGATCATTTTGCAGGTGAAGTAGTTATTTACTTGGCAGAGAGAGGAAAATGTCATCTCTCCATTCAGTGCCAGCTCTGATCCTTCCTGGCTCTGCAACAGTGGAACCACCTTCACACACCAGTCAGGACAGCACTGTCTGCTGTTAAATGTCACTTTCCGTACAAAAAACTAGTGTTTTTCAGGGCTGGTTACAGTTCAGTTCATGCCCTCCAGGAGGGGTAAAAGACAATTCCCCAAACAAGAATATATCATCTTTGTTTCTCTGATAGCTTGCTATGTAATCCCCCTCCTTTGGGAAAACTAAAATAACCCCTAACGCCTCCCAGTTGCTCCAAAGTATGTCCTTTCAAAAACTTGTGAAACTCTCTCTCTCACCGGATGACTAGGCTGAAAATTGTATACTGTTATCTTCACAATGCGATGTCCATACAGTGTGATACAGAGCGGCTATGGAAATGTGTAGAGCTGAAACACAAGGTCTATTAATCAATTTGTTGATCAATGGAAAGGATTTGATTTTTTTACCCTCAGTTGTTCGTCTATAAAATGTCAGCAAATTATTTGATAATGCAAATAGTGCAATGGTAGTTGGAGTCCTAGAAATGTGTATGAGCAGGTCTACCTGTACAATAGCATGCAATCAATATGGACTTTCAACAGATGACTGGGACACAAAGAGCTTGTTTACACCTCGAATTAACAGGCTTTTCAGTGATCCAATCACTAGTGAGCAGCAGAGACACATTGCTATTCGTCCCCGTGTCTGTCATGCATCTTCAGCTGACCACTTGTGTTCAGATTTTGTTACTGCCTATGTCACTTGAGTTATAAGATCAGTCGACAGAGTGCCCAGTATTTATGTCCACACTCTTGCTAGCATGCTCGCTAGTCGCATTTGGGTTGTGTCTGTACGGCCGGAGATATCACTGCCTGCAGAATTCAACACGTCTTGTTCCATAGGGCGAAACGATGGACAGTCACGAAGCATTAATGTTTACACTACAAAAGATATGTGGTTAAATGCATCCCACCTCGCCAAGTAGTTTGAGTGATCAGATCATAATGTGTCGTGGTGGTCATTTACACTTGTATTTAGCGCTTTGTAAACGACCACAAAAACACTTTGTGATCCGTATTAACACTCTGTAACGAGCCCATTTTACAATGAGTTGGATGATGTGTTGTATGACTGTTCATGGTTTCCCGCTATAGAAAGAGACGTGTTGAATTCTACTTGTAGCAGTATCTCCTGCTGAACCAATACAACCCCTAATGTGATTAGCATGCTAGCAAGCAGCTAGCAAGAGTGTGGACATAGTAGCTATGCGCTGGGCCCTTCGACGTCAGTAGTGACGAACTCTGAACACAAGTGGTCATGTGGAGATGCATGATAGACACAGGTGTAAGCAGCATTGTATCTTGGCTGTCCACCTGCATTCAGATTGACGGAATGTTTGTTAATACCACGAATAAACACGCTCTAAGAGACACTAACTGTTAAAATAGTACCTTTATCCTGAGTGCAGACTCGTTGTGTGTGTGGGACTTGGAAAGTTTCCTCATAATCTCCACTCCGCTGACGGGACCAGAGTTTGCTTCTTTCGGTGGGGGACGACTGCATGCTCCCTCCAGCAACATGGTGTGTTCACTCACTGTGGCTTCACAATAATGACATAAAATAAAACTCCTAGAAGAACCATATGACTGCTACAAAAGTCAAGTCTGAAAATTTATATTGCATCGTTTATGTCTAAATCTCCTCTCTGCAAACAAGTGATAACAGTCTGATTATATCTGTGCAAACACTGAGAAGAAGAGGTGAGGATTTTCACAGTCCATCTGTGCTAACAGACGGGTGGGTCGAAACAGCATTAACACACTGAAAGCTGGAAGTTCCCACCTGCGTCAAATTCAAATTCAGCTCCATCGGCGCTGGTGTCGCTCTGCAGCGCGGCACCATTGTCCAGGCCTAAGATGGTCTCACCCAGGCTCTGCTGAGGCTCCTTGGGTTTGGCAAGCTGGTTGGGCCTCATCAGACCAATGGCTTTGAAGCCCTGAGTTACCACTATAAATTTCATCCATTGTCTGGCCAAAGCAACAAGACCCTTCTTTAGAGTCACAAGGGCTGGAACCCCATCATTCTGGGATGGAAAGAAGAGAAAGAACTGGATTAGTGCCACTGGTGACGGATTAATTTAAGTAGCAAAGTGGAGCCAAAAGCACTTAAGACCACTTAAAATAATTGGCTTTTTTGTAAACTTGGGTCCAAATGAGATCATACACACTTTAGCAGTCATTTTACTGCACATAGCCAAGTTGCAGAGTTTTGTAAAGTTGATGTAATGAGAAAGAATAGATCCAGAGGCTTCGCACTGACCATGGTCGCCTCCTCAATGACAGAGTAGTCAGCCTGCTGCAGGTAGCGGTGAAGGATGTTACAGAGCATACAGGAAGGATTCTCATACAGGTAGCGAGCTCGTTTAGTCACACGGTTGTACTTGCTCCGGATGGGAATGTGGATGCTCTTTTTCTGTTGGGGAAAGACAGACACAGGTAAAATTGAAATTTAAACAATAAAATCCAGTAAAACCAGTTGAGCTGGTTTGATAGAATGCTAATTTATTAATACAATCAGAGATGTATTGCTGACCTCAAGAGCTTCAGTCATGATGCAGCCCATAACAGCACACACTCGCAGCGTGCCCTCCATGTCCAGTTTGCGTAGAGAAGATTTGAGCTGGTCGATGGGAACCAACCAGGCTCCAATGGCAGGTGTAGCCGTGCTGAGCAGATTCAACTGCCTGTAAACACAACAGAGTCAGAGGATCTTTGATTACTTCATATTAACTATTGGTCAGTATGTCCTGAAATATATATATATATATATATGTTTCAGATAAAACGCTGTATGTACTGTATTATTGTGATGTCAACAATGTGGTTAAGAATTGATTTCTGTTCCTTTACTCTCAGCTGCAAACACAAGATGTGTTGCAATTGATTAGTTGGCTTCTAATAAAACTCAGATCGAAACACTAACACTCAGAATGTTCCTGACCTGGGAGGCTGAGGGGAGCAACAAAGTTGCTGATGCAGACAGTTGCCAGGACACAAAAAACTTTTTTTTTTTTTTTTTAAAGCTTTTTTAAAGAATTTTCATAAAATCCTCTACATTTCTAGTTTTTGAGGTGGGGTAGTTTGTGCGTTACATATAGTAGATGGTGGTCAGTGCACTCCAAGTTTGGAGAAGCAGGCAGGTGTACCACCATGAAGCTAAGCAATGTACTGCTGCAGAGAAGGCAGCAACAAAATGTATTTTAGCCACCTAAAACAAAAATGAATATCACTTTAAGTGTATGCTATATTTACAATATTTTCACCATTTTACCTTGCCAATAGTCCTTTCTAACACGGAACTGATGCCATCAAAATGTCTCTCCAAAGCCACCAGACTCCTTTGACAAAAACAGTAACTTTACTAGACTGAACACAGGAGCTGCTGGTCTACAGCTGCCTCGATCAGTTAGTTAGTTACTGTGTGACTTTGGTGAATCTGAAGTAACCCTTGAAACCACCAGAGTTACACAATAACACAAACAAAGTAAGTGACTGAGTCAGTTGTAGACCAGCAGCTCTTGTGGTCAGTGAGGTAAAATTACTGTTTTTGTCAATGGAGTCTGACTTTGAAGAGAGCATTGATACATTTCACTTGTGGTTCAGTTCCCCGTCAGACAGGGCTGTCTGACAGCAAGATAAAGCAGTGAGATTTTCTAAATGTAGCGTACATTGTTATGGCCCCAGGGCCTCTGCCAAGGCTTGTGTGTGTTGTCGTGTGGCTGTGTTGTTTGTGTGTATTTTCAGTGTTCCTGCTTCCTGACTGGGGGTCATTAGGGAATTGGAGGCAGCTGGCCACTGTCTTCTAGTTCCTTTAAAACTTGCCCCATCCTGATTGCCTTCTGGTAGACTTCTACTCCCTGTCGCCACATCTTGTTATTTTTAAAGCTCCTTTGCTTTGCTGGTTAGTTCATTTTTACATTATTCTAGTTTAACTGGCAGCATGTTTTCCTGCCAGCACCCCTTATTACTTTTGGTATTTGCAACACTTGTTACAATTTAACCACTTTAACACTGACTGTGTATTACTTCATACAACCACACTTCAAAAGATCCAAACTATTCCTGTAAAGCTCAACCACATGACAGTGACATGTGGTTGTTTTTTCTCTAAATGTGTTCAAAAGTTTGTCTAGTTTTAGCAGTAGTCATGGACAAAGTGTATGTGCAAAGACGTTCACGTATGTCATTGGAGTCATACCTGGAGATGGCCTGTGAAGGTGAGCGCACATTAGTAGGAGCAGCAAAACTGAACCAGATTTCTCTGATGGTGAGCTTCATGCTGCTGGAGTCAGGTGGTGGGGGCATGAGGGGAAGGTCTTTTTTCAGGTCGTCTGACTCCACTCCTTCATCCTACAGAGCACAAAAGAACAGGGTTTACATGGTAGAAGGCTGGTGGAACTGACTTCCAGCATTGCAGCTTTGGAATAGATTTAATGCTATCCTCTGTGATTCCAGCAACAACACATCACTGTCAGCCTTATTACAGCTTTGATTTGCCATCATGGCTTATTTTCAAAACCAGAGTGGATCTTTTTTAGTTTGATGACTTTAATCTCTTTGTTGTCGCTCTGATCAGGCTCTACCTGATTATTCTGAATAAATGTAACTTTTTCATACACATCTGAACCAGTCTACATGAACTCGTTTTGTGTGAGCAAGACAATTACTCAAATCTCATTTAAAAACTGGCAATAGGCAGTAATATTTACGCCGTTTCTAAGGGCAGATAATTGCATATGTATGATAACATAGGCAACAGGACAGGATTTTGGTATCGGAAGTGGTCTGGTTTCAGTTTGCAGTCTGAGTGGTACTGACCGATCACGTTTGAGCAGCAGGTAAACAGTCCATGTGGACAGTTAGAACACATTGGCTAAACTGCAATCTTCGAACCCATCAGCTATCATCTGACAACAATTTAGCTTTACATTTGCTTTTTTAACATTATGTATTTTTTAAAGATTTATTTTTAATATGTCTGCATTCATATGCAGATATTTGTTTACAGATATGAGTCAAAATGACCGGCACACAGAGGAGGAAGTCTTGGCCTGGGAATTTGCCGGCTACACTGGATCTCCCAAAATATTGGCTGTTGCATCCAGAGGCTTGTTGTTGCCAGACCAATAGTCGATGGGTTCTGAGATTGTTTACATGTTTGCAAAATAAAATATATAAAAATATAAAAAAACAGATGTATAATCCACAATTTTAAATTGAGACTGGCCGCACATGTATGCATCTCATTTCAGATCACAGCAGTGGAGCTTTGACTCTAACAAGTTAACAAGTTCACATCAACCCTCACTGTCTATGACACTTAGGCACTTGTAAGCTTGCCCTGAATTACACTTTAACACAGTACGCCAACAGCTGCAGATAAAATTAACAGGAAAAATAATTCATTTTGTCCTCACATAAGTGAAAGTTTGAGGTCACTGTTAAAGCTAAACAGGCTTTGATGTGTTTATCATCCTGACAGAAATGCGGCTAATAGAGGATGTTAAGCTCAACCCTGCAACAGACTATGATACTCAAATGCCATGGTAAAAATTTAGATATTAACTTAAAAATAAATACTCGAGAGTTTAAAGTTTGGGTGGGGTTAAAGCATGTTTGACGTTGGTTCTGACCTAGTTGTTTTTTTTAAACTTGAGCTAAAAAAATGTGAAGGGAGAGATGCATCTTTTAAGCAACTGTGCAGAGCATACTCAGCATTTCTCACCTGGTCGTCTGAATCAGAGTGCTCATTGACATCAGAGGCGGGGCTGATAGCGTCATGTGGTAGGTTGTCATCAGAGACATCGGTGCTGTAGCCGCTGCCCGTCTGAGAGCCTGTCGAACCGTTGGACTTAGACATGCCCGTCTTCCCTCCAGTGTCTGAGCGTCCCATCACACCAAATGAATTGTAAAGAATGGCTCCTGACTGTCGGCCCCCTGCAACACAAAGTGTAACACACTCACAAATCTGAACACTAATTCCCCCTATCCCTCTTGATACAACTCATCTTTGCTGTTGTTATATCTCTAAGTCACGAGTGATGACTCCTGCTGTGAGAGTTTGAGATGCTTTTACCTTTGACTGTGAGGTTCTCGATGCCACATTCAAACATGATCCAGCCCCACTTCTCAAGGGACGTTGCTGAGCGGCCGAGATCGCCTGCAGTGGCCTGGGCATCCGTTTCATCCACCATTGAAAATTCCTCCATTTCCTCCAGGCCAAACAGCACTTTGGACTTCTCAAAAGGGATTGCTGTGATGGCACATGTGCCAATGTCTATGACAGGAGAAAAAACAACCCATCTGTTTGAAAACACCCTTTTAGAAACTCTGACAAAAAAGTGCCATCTGTAGCAGAAAGGAACAAAAAGTTGAAGGGTCTAAATACTTCTACTTGGTACTGTAGGTCAAATGAGGGCAATTTTGCGCACTGTCTAGGGACAGTTTATACAGTATATTAACAAAGAGCTTGCAGGTCACGTAATAGGTCACGGCACCACTTCAAAAAGAGGCACAAGGGATCAAACAGTGCTGCCATCCTTCTGAACCAACCTGTGGAGTCGAGGCCTCGCAGCTGGCTGTGGATACGGTGGATGTTGAGCCTGGCGGCGATCTCTTTGCCTTTTTCGATGCCGGCGTTGGAACGTAGTGAGCCAGAAGACTGAGGCTGCATTTTAGTGGCTGAGGCGTATTTCTCCAACATGACTGATGGTCGGCCATGTTCTGTGGTGTTTGGTGTCTCCTCCACAATACCCCTGAAAGGAGTAGAAATTTGTGCTTGACTTTAGCTGCTGTCACATTTGAAGCTGGGAGTCGACCGTTCAATTTTGGCTTCACAGGGCACAAATCCCACAATAAATTTTGAGCATATTGTAGTTCAGTTGATCTGAGAGAAAAGCAGACCTTTTTTTGGCTCTGTTTTCAGGCTTTAGAAAATCCAACCCTTGACAGAAGACTTTAGCCAATCATGGGTCACTCCTCTAAGCTGTAAGGGTGGGAACCTCCTGGCATCTCACAATTTGATTTCAATTAAGAGGATTAGGATTCGATAATAAAATGATTATTGGTGCATTTTAAAACAAAGCTACTGTATTTATAATGATCCATAATCATTAGATTAGCAAAGAAACCTGATATCCAGCCCTTGCAAACCCCAGCTCCTTGGGAGAGGACAACCCAGACTCCCTGCCATATCAGTAAACTCTCTGTTGCTGGTGTTACACAAGTTAGACCAAGTGCTGCTGCTGCCCACCAGCTAACTGTGAAAGCCGGCAATGGAAGGATTGTGCTGGCCGAAGTTAAGCCGCTACAGCTACAGAACCAAGGTCCATTTTGTGAGCTGCGGCTTGCTCTCCTTCCGGGGAAGCAGCCAACAACAATGATGAGAGAAATGGAGGGACTGTGGAGTGGCTAGCTAGAGCGAGAGGGGAGCAAGGAAGAGCTGAGCAAATGCACTGTGTGCAACTCTACAATAAAACAAGATTAAATAAATCATGTATGGGAAACACTGTGTTACTGTATGAAGTGTGTGCATATGCCTGTGGTCATTTGGTGGGAGGGGCTTAGGATAGAGAGGGGAGAGCTACGGGAGAAAGGTGTATTTTTAAATTCTGCCATTTTTGTTGCATTCTCCAAATCTCTGCCTACCCCAGTTAAGTGCCTGTCAGATTTTGTGGAGTTTAAGAAATACAATTTGTTGGTTTTGTTCTCTAAACACTTTTGTTAAGACACAAAACACACATCACGTTTTGGAAAAGAGAATTAGTTAGGAATAGAAGAATAAAAATCTAAGTGAATTATTTCCAAATTCCCAATGATTGCCACTTTAATTAACTGATTCTAAGGTGAAAAAGTGACATCCAAATAACCACAACGGAATATGCCAGCAGGCATTTTAAAGCATGTATAGCAGCCATATTTGCTCTGAGCGCTCAAAAACCTTAGTCACTGTACACACAGACAAACACATACACACACACAAAGATATGAGGAGTAGTGGGTAGGCGTTACCTGTTCATTCTGAATTGGGTGGCAATCCTGTCGAAGCACAGCGCCACCAGAGACACGTGTGTGACACACTTACTGGAGCATGACGGTGACCCCTCCTCTACAGAAGCCTGCAGAAGGCAAAGGTTCACCTGCAGGAAGAGAGGACCAAACAAAACGACAAGTAAACCAAACTGAACTGAACTCCACTGTGCTGTCAAATATTGTTCTCTCATAAATAACTTAAAAAACAGATGCTGTGGACATAAATAATGGAGATGCTCACTAGAATCTTTTTAAAAAGACAAATTATTGTTCATCAGGGATGCATACAGCAATAAAAAGATTAGTATACTGTGTGTTGTTTTGGCATTTCTCTATATGAAGATATACAGAGGGCAATAGAAACATCAATATTGTAATAGTTACAAGTGAGAGAAATGTATTCTGTATCAAACATCAAATCAATGTACTCAAACATTTAGTGCAAACAGACCTTCACTCCCATTCCGCAGAATAAAAAAGAATTTGAATGGTTTTGATAGTCTCTGGTACATTTCATAGACGCAGATGTTAAGCAGCACTGTATATTCATTGTTGAAATGTTAAGTGATCTACAGCAAAGCTCATGATTCTGTGGCTGCTCTTGGTCAGAGCACAGTTAAAGGAAGGCTGCTGGCCTCTCATTATTCCGGGTCACGGTTCTTACCTTAGGGATGGAGACGTTGGCTTGGAGGCCCTTGATTTTCACATTATCTGGTTTGATGGACAGGTCTGTCTGGCCATGGGTGATGTTGAGGGAGCCGGGGGTCGTGCCCTCTGTCTTGGACAGCTTGTGCTCCTGCTTGCCTGTTTGACTCTGTGTGGATTCAGATCCAAAACAGTGGGACACCATTAATTGGGCAACAAAGCCACTTTTAAACTGAGCTGCTGATTTTTGTCATATCTCAAAACATTTATAATATTCAAATAATAGAGTGATACTTTGATACTTTCACAGGAACTACAGCTTTCCCATTTTGACTTTAATCAACTAATATTTAAGTGATTTGCTTTTCACACACTGAGTATTAAGCTGTGTCAACAGTCAAAAACCTCTAACATGTTTAACTGGAGAGGTGTAGTCAGAGTGCAGATCTCTGCCAGGCGACCAAGCGGCCACCTGGATTGCTGGTGGCCACTCTAGACAATTGTTGTAATTCCAGCGGACGCGGCTCAGTGAATTCAGAAGCATCCCAGAGGCTATAAAAACACAGGCCTCGTCTATTGTTGAAGGAGCCGCGGCTCGTTGCACAGAGCAGATCAATTTCTCCTGCTACTAGGCACTGTATGTGAAATATAAATACAGTGAAATTATGAGGTTGAATGTATTTTTAATAACTAGCCACAAATCTTTGATCCATGTCATTCATAACTGGACTTTTAATGGTATTAGCTTTGTAGGTTAGAACACAACAAAACTGTAAAAACATAAATAAATAAACACAATTACCATGGGGAGAAAAAAAAACCCCACTGAACTACATAGTTGCTTACTTACTTATGTTAAAAGTACAAACACGGAGAAGGAATGACTAAACCCACAAAATCTGTAAGTTTTAAAAAAATCAGGCAGGCATACAGCTCTACCTCTGACAGTCAAGATGGCGGCAAATAATAACAAAAAATGGAAAGTTATTTATCTCTCATTATGCCTAACTTTAGTGGATCATAACATATCGGGTATGGAATTAATGTGCGATGCTCCGGTTCAAAATGTGACCAAACCTTTCTATAGATGTCACTATTTGAACCAGGCCAAAATGTGGCCTGCAGCAGACGGTAAGGCTTGTTGTTATTAGCTGGTTAAGAGAAATGAGGAGTCAGCAGTCAATGTCAGTATGAGACACTTAATAAAACAGTTTTGTTAAAACTTGTAAATCACTGCAACCTTGGCAGATTCTTGAGCATACAGTCATAAATATACACACAAAATATTAGGCTGATTGGTCCAGTAGTTTGTGAGATTTGCAACTCACAGTCTCACACCTCACAGGCCAAACCTACAAGATATTAAATATTAATGCATCAAGCTCTGGCCTGAGCATTGTTGTACTTACAGACTCGGTGACTGTGGACTTGCTGATCTGATAGGCTTCATTGAGGACTTTGCCATGCAGGTCATCTAGAATGGCTGCAGGATGACGGATACTGGCAAAGTGGACCATGGATTCAATATATCTGAAAGAGACCAAACAGACAGCTACAATAAAACAACACAATTTCATAGCTTTACAAGTTTGTTTTATTTAGTTACATGAGTGAAACACCGACTTCGCAAACTGCTTCATCAGAAGTGAGTTAGATGCAAAAATCACCCTTTCCAAGAATGAGTCTAATTTATTATGTCAGTACTTGAAGTGTGGCCTCTCTTTAACCTTCTGGCAGCAGTTTACCCATCTCCACACTGCACTAGCCAAGAGCTAAGTGCTGGTAAGACCATCGTGAACCCAGCACTATTTGCCGTTGGCAAGCTAAAGATACACAGTGGTAGACGACCAAGAGCGAGACCAGACTCAGAAGCACTGTCAGCGGAATTTTAAATCCAAGATGCAATGTGCATAGGGATTCAATTAGGTTAGGGTCATATTTTAGCTTCAGGCCAAAAAAAAACCCTTAACTACAAATGTGTAGTGTGAGAAAAACGAAGTGTCAGCCAAGTTATTTTAGTTTTCTAATCGTGTTTTCAAACTGAGACTGAAAATCTAGTTTTAAGGGAAATGTTGTCAATAAATCAGCTTGACAGGCAGACCAGAAACAAATAATGTATTAAATTGGGACATAGTGAGAGCATTAACCACATACACAGATAAAAACTAGCATTACCGCCTCTCGGTTGTATGCCTCCGCCAACCAGTCAAGTTACAGTTTACATGCTGTCCAGAAGATCTACTGTATATAATCACAATCTCCACTTCTGTTGCTGAGTTATGGAGTTTAATAATGGCCAGAAAATTGTTATTACAGAACATTATGATGTCACAGTGAAGCTGACCTTTAACCTTTAAGATATAAAATGTCATCACTTCATATTTTTTTTTCTTTTAAACATTTATGTGTTATTTAAGTTAATTAGCAAATCAATTCTCAAATTATGGAATAAATATATATGAAATACATGAAATATAAAATTCCCATTCAGTAGAGTTGGACAGACGCGCAGACAGACAGCTGGAAAACATAATGCCTCTGGCCACGGCTCTTTCCAGCGTGGAGGTATTAAAATGAAGAGCAAAGCTACATAATGTGTAAGTTCATACCTGTCCAGGGATTCAGCCACAAGGGGTGTAAGCACCACATTGATGGCTCCCTTCACCTCCACAATGGCAGTGGTCCTGGTCTGAGCTAAGGGCTGCTCCAGAGTCCAGTCATCAGTTGTCGTGTCCTCATCTGTGTTCTCCATGGCTCTCTTATCCAGTGGGGTATATGGTGTGCTGTGGAGAAACAAAGAGACAATCCCTGATCATGCATTATGTATTAATAATTAAAAACACAATATAGGCTGCTACTGCTGCTGCTGAGTATACTGAGATATCAAATACATAAACCACACTCTCTTAAGTGGATTAGTTTTAACTGTAAATATATTAGTTAAGATGGGTAAAACAATACCTGTTGTTCTCTCCCATCAGCTGAAGTCCTCTGTCCAGTAGAGAGCTGGCTGAGAGGCCCTGCTTTATCACCTGTAGCGGGAAAAAAATGTACACTCATGTCCCAGGTGTCTTAGGGATGGACACATACCATTTAGCCATTTCAAAAGCCAATACCAGGACAAAATTTTAAGTTAAAAGGGCCAATTCACCTGAAATAAAGAAATCCATATTTTTCCTCTTACCTGTAGTGCTATTTATCAAACTACATTGTTTTAGTGTGAGTTGCTAAGTATAAAAGATGTCCGCAGGACAGATGTCTGCCTTCTCTCCAATATGATGGAACTAGATGGCACTCAGCTTGTGGTGCTAAAAGCGCCAAAAAATACATTTGAAAAACTCAACAGCAACGTCCCTTACCAGAAAGCATTACCTGGTTACTCAAGATAATCCACAGACCTTGTTGTTAGCAGCTTTATGTAGGAACTATTTTCTCTCTACCGAACTACACCTATCACCCACATCACAGCGCAGAAGAAAGCATGCATTTACTGCTAGTTCACCTAGCACCACTGAGCTAGCTAACATTACAGTTAGCTGAGCAGGATACCATTAATGTTTACATCTCGCTCTGTCATGAGTCTCTCGTCAATGAGTACATACATGCTTCCTTCTGTGTGGTGATACAGTTGGTGGGTGTCGTTCGGTAAAAAGGGAAATAAGTCCTACATGAAACAGCTCACAACAAGCTCTATGGATTATCTTAAGTAACTGTATAATAATTGAGAAATAGCACTACAGGTAAGAGGAAAAATATGTATTTTTGATTTGGGGTGAACTGTTCCTTTAACCAAAGTATGGTATAGTATAGTACTGCATCTTGTAGAACAGTATACTATAGAGCAGTATAGAACAGCATAGTATAGTACTGACCTTGAAGCTTGGAACGGAGAGCTGGTCAAAGGAGGCGGAGCTCTCCTCACTGGTGGGTGTGTCCAAATCTAATGGGCGGTGCAGTGAAGACTTAGAGGTCCTCTTATTGGTTGGCTGCTTGACAGACCAGTTTGAGACCTGGCAGAGGTGACATAAAAAGTGTCAAATTAGAGGAGAAAAAAAGTCATCAGTGAATATAACCAGGCTAGACATTTCTACGTTAATGCTTTCATAAAACATTAAATGGAGCAAAATAACACTCTACACATGCAGATGAAATATCTATTAAGGCTAAAAAAGGGCCGTAGGATTTACACACAAATGGACTAACATGAAAAACTTTACCTGGTAGTGGGCTAGGTAGTTCTGGTAACATGCCATAACATGGGGCTGGCGGGTTACAGGGCCGGGTTCAGCCGTCTTCTCCGCCTCCACTGAGCTCTCCTCCTCCATGGCCAGTGCAGAGACGAAGGAGGCCTGGGATGTGTGGCTGGGCAGGGGCTGGGGTGGCAGCGGGGGCAGCATTGGTGGCATGGGCAGAGGACGTGGCTCAGTGATCAGCTCCCCATTGAGCACGTAGGTGAGGGGTCCCTCAACACTGTGGTAGATGGAGCTCCGGCTGGATGAGGGTCAAAATGTTTACACATCAAATGAATATGTCAATGTGTGGTTCAAGCTAGTTAAAGCCAAAAATATGTATAAGCATGGATGTTTTAGTGGAATATGTTTATGTTACTCTAATGGCAATACAGCTGCAGTGATGTTTACAATGGCAACATTAACCACCTTTTAAGAGAATGCCAGCCAGAGTCTACAGCATTTTTTTTCTGTATAGTTTTATGTTCTCGAATCCAGCCTTACGTTTCCACAGGCTTGTGCTAGAAAGCTTTCATGAGACTGAATTGATTATTTGTGTTTCTGTGGAGGCTGTATCAATCAAAAAGCATGTTGAAATCAATGTGAGAACATTTTGGGTAATAGAAAAATGACAAGGTAGTTGCAGAGCAAGCCCGAAATCCAATTTGCAAAACACACCAGCAGTAAGTGGCTGCCTATGGATCAAACATCTTATTCGCTACAACCCTTCTACATCACATCCATCCCTGAATGATCAAATTAAAGTAATAAATGAAAGCTGCAACGTGTTTAGCTTCGGGGGCAAGTTGCTTAACACGATAAAATGCAAAAGTTGTTGGGTATTAAACATTAAAATGTCATAACAGTTAATGTATTCCTGCATATTGTGTTATAAAGCCATTTTACAATCATTGCAAAGATGTTGGTGTGAGTCAGAAGTTATTTGACACAACTGTTTACTGCCTGTTTTTCATTCTAATCTGCAATGCTTTCCAAGTACATGCTGTTGAGACCCTGCTGTTACTGTAACTTCAACACATTAGCTGTTTTTTTTTTTTTTTCCAAAAGATGAAAGGTTTCTATATTATTTGAGTTCAGCTACCATGAAACTTAAAAAGGCAAAACAGATTATATTTCTCCAATAAAATTCTACATTCCAAAAGTTGAATATTAAGTATATACATTTAAAATTGAAACAACAACAACAACAAAAAAAAAACCTCACGTTCATAACGCTGTAATAATACCTTGAAAATTTCACGGTAATGGCCTGTGCACACCTAATATGTGTTCTTTTACTACATCACCTAATCAAAATTGTTACACCGAAAACTTGCACACTGAGTCTGATGGATTATATTGTTCTATTCATTGTGAAAATGTGCCAAATGGTCATCAAGCAGCAAGGATGATTTGGTGGTTCTCACACTTCATGACAATAGAGGATGAAAGAGAAATAATTGGGGTCCATCTGGGCCTTTCATGATAAAAACCTTATTGACTTATTGTAAGATGTATTGTGGATGTGACCTCTATAATGCCCACTGATATCATCAACATTTTAGCCAACACGATGCCAGAACAAACAGCAGGGGGTTTCCTGACCATTATGAGACCTCGCCGCAGCTATTCTCCCTTTTTTTTCTCTCTCTCCACCCCCGCCTACTTGTGCAAGTCTGAAGAAAAATAAAACACTTGGAAGATGAAGCAGCGTAGCTTAGCAGTAGCCTGCAGCTGCACTTTTACAGTGTAAAAGCTACAGTCCTGATAGTCGTGAGCTTGCCAACCCCTGACAACGAGCCAAAAAAGTCCAACATTTGTAGTTTTACCCTCCAAGAAGTTTATCCTCCACCATGTAAAATAATCCACCAGCAAACCACCTGACACCAGGGTCATCCATCCCTGGAGCTGACTGCAGCACATCGGCCAGGTTATGGAGGTAACCACTGTGTTTCTATTAGGGGCATCACTTGGTTTTGTTTATGTTGGCCAAATTTTGGCCAAAAAGTCTCAAACTGAGTAATTTTGGGCTACTCCTATGAAAGCTACTATGATTTTATGATGATATGATGATATTAACAGGTGTTAATTACCTTTTTAAAATATCTTCAATATTTTTTTTTTCATATTCCAGTTCCAATGCATGAATGTTCTTAAGTATTAAAAGGTCATTGCAATCTGAAAGGGTGTACTGGCATTATTATGTTATTATACTACCACTACTATTTATTATTATTAGGGCCCGAGCACCGACCGGTGCGAGGACCATATTGAAACTGAAGGAATTATTATTATTATTATTATTATTATTATTTTTTTGGATAATGAATTGGCTTTTTGAGGGCTTTATCATATTCAAAAACTCACCAAATTTGGCGGTCACATCAGTCCTGGTGAAAA
>JAPZEB010000007.1:26216984-26231016 GCA_029783705.1 Chaetodon striatus
GATCTATGCACTGCAGCTATGTCAGAAATAGATGAGGCACATAATTTTCTTAGCTTCTGTGATGCTTCTAAAATGCGCTGTGCTGTGTCCACTTGAATCAAAGAAATGTCTGGAGTGACCATGGTCAACCTGGGCAGCGACTCAGCCCCCTGGCAGAGATCTGCACTATACTGAGTGCACTTTTCTAGTTTGTTTATGTTGTTTGTTAGCTTGTCCAAAAACTGCACATTCTACCATGGTTACTGTGAAAACCTTCACTATGCTAATGCTAACTCTGCGCTCCGAACGGACAAGTCCACTTTGCGCTGGAGGTGTCATTTTTCTTTGCCATGTTGTGTTGAAGTTTATTCCCCTTGTCAGTGTGTTTCCTGTATTACACAGCAATTGGTTGTTGTATTAGTGACGTTTGCCCAGCGTACGTTTGAATCTCAGATTTTAGGAAAGTGCACAGACATCACCCCCTTTAGTAGAAGAATGTGGAAACATCTCTCTAGTGACAAACTTTTCACAGACACAAGTCAGTTTAGTCAAGGTCACACATTTTAGGCAAGATAAACAAAAGATGAACACATGTTTAAATGAAGGGGGACTTTAAAGACAGTTACAGTTTATTACACAGTCATTTTTTCATGACTGGCTTTATAACAAACAACAAAGAACTGATACTAAAGCAGCGAGCTTACACGACTGTTTGAGTTGCTCATCAGCCTTCTGGGGATAAATGGGGTGCCAGGTGTAGTCGATGATGAGCAAGAAGTTGGGCACACTCCAGCAATCCACCCAGCCAGCTCTGATGTAAGGAAGAAAAACAGAAAAACACACTCAGTACAGTCATAATGCTGAGTTTATCATCACTTCAAGTGGATTTTCCAGTACATCATTCGCTTTATGGACCGTTCAATTCAAGGACATACAGTAGAGGAGGCAAGAGACTGCAAATGGGTCACGCCTCTGATTTCTCTGCAGCACAGAGTGCATTGGTCCAGACAGAATTCGATCGTAAGCTCCCGGGGGGGTGAGTGGGTCTCTCACAGTGCTGCATCAGTAGAGTCTGGATCTGAACTATACATTATAAATGATCTGAATGTTGCGTTATCATGTACAGGGTGCAAGACGCATGTGCTACCCAAGAAGCAAAGGTTACCCAGCATCTCTGTGACCTTTCACTGACCTTTAGAGAGGTGCTTGCAATATGGAAACAAACCCTGCTTTGCAACATTCTCCAAAAGTGATGCAGGCTAAGATGGCTGTAGAGCAGTTCTACACATAATAAAGGGTCTAAATGGAAAAAGACTGTTGCAACATCACTGGCACAAGCTTCAAGAAAAGACAGAGTTTATGCCTCTCATCTTTATCTCAAATAATGGACACCAAAAAAGCCCTATTGAACAGGCTATTGCATTTCACTTAAAACCAAGCGAGGCAGCAACTACTGAACTAAGCAAAGCATATAAAGTGAAGGTTAGTGGTCCATTTACTTGAAATTACCACCTACTACCTTGGCAACATTTTCTTTTCACCCAAGTACTGATGTAAGTCAGTGTTACTATGATGAGTCATTCTGCTCTTTGCTAACATGCTCACTTTTTGCCCACAACCAGAGAGAACTCATTGCCAGGTTTAACTCACTCTGCGTGGGTGATGTTTCTCCAGCGGGACTTGGTGGGTTTGGGAGGGGGAGCACCTTGGTTCTCCCCTGGCATGAACATGTCTGGAGGCAGCTTGACGTTCTGGTAGTCTTTGGCCAGGGTAAGGAGGGGGTAGCGGCTCGGGTGGCACTCTGGCAAGGACAGTCGCATGTCGGTGTCCTCTGCCTGGGGGGACAAACCACATGTACCCACACATTTTAAGAGATGGTGTCAAAGTATTCACATATAAATCGGCACAGTACGCACACTGGGGATGGGAAAAATGTATTCACATTAGTATCTTAATTTTTCTTTTTAACGATTCTGAATCATTTTTTATAATGCCTGAATCAATTTAATTTGCTTATGGTAGTGGAGAGAAGTTACCGTTTTTATTGTGGGAAATTTGAGTAACGTGATGTCCTATCTGTTTAAAGAAAAACAAAGCCAAAGCAAGAATGCAAAAATAGTGGACAGCCTGAGGACATGGACCCTCAGTCTCTAGCAAAGTCAAATTCAGCCAGCGTAAACTCCCTGCCAGACTAGCAAACTTTCTGTTGCTGCCGTTACACAGACTACAAAGCTTAGACCCCGCCTGCTGTGATCCCTGGTGCTGGAGCACTGCCACAGCCACTACTAAAGATCCCTCTCCAAAGCTTCTACGATATTGTAGGGTTTACTGTTACTGTTCTTAATATTTACTCAGTGAGATCTTTTATGAATAATCCTCAGTTATGTGGATTTATGACTAAGTGGGTAAAGGAAAATAATAAAAGAGCTAGAACAGCCTGGTAAGTTCAGGTAATTACATCACTTTACTGTAATGCAGCTTCAGAAAAACAGGAAAAGACCATACTTACAATATTACATATCATGAAAATGACATAACATCAATGTATTGCCCAGCCCCGACTGTACTTTAACCCAAAATGACAAACAATTTTGGGCGTGTTTATAATTGTTGCTAATTAACCTCCAGGCAAAGTTCTTTTTCATGACGTGTTTAATGGTACAACCAACATAGGAATTTAGAGGCCAATACCAATACTGTAATATGAGTTAAAAAATATATTAAAAAAACAAAAACACGGAGCCCTTAAATATTTTTTTTTACAAATTATGGCCAATAGATAGCCATAGATTCAGCACCTACAATGTTACGATCTTCAAAATCTAAGACAGTATCTAGTTTCATATCACAATTGATATGCTAGTGATATACTGTCCAGACTTAACATACATTTCAGCATGTAAGTGAGTAAAGTGTGTTCAATATAGTGCCTTTTACATTCCAAGGTCACAAAGTGCTTCACAGGAATAACATTTTATGAAATAGCACCATAAAAAAAGCTATTAATTTGTTTTCTATGCAGTGTATGATGCTAAAATAATAGTCAGACTGACTGCTGACTGATATGTCTCATGATATACAGTCTCTAGAAGTGTATAATTCAACTCTTTTCCATCGTCTAGTGTTAAAAAAGTCAACAAAAACTGCTAGAAATCTAAATATCAAATTGCAATACTTAAAAATTTGCAATACATATGGAATCAGGAGATAAGCGTACTGTTCCAGCTCTAATGGACATGTGTCATACATCTGTAGGAATGGTATCCAGACAGAAAAAAACACAATTACATTTAAATAAAAGAGCGAACATTTGTTTTTGGAACAAATCACATCAACCTCACATGTTACTCACCTTTAAGCTGAAGCGGGTATGGCAGGTGGTTGGAACAAACTCGTTGAAAGGCAAAGTGAAGTCTATGTTGAGCGTCTCACCGCATGCTGCCAGGTACACTATAGAAGATCAATAAGGCAATTGATTAGTCCATCCTGCTCAGGGATTAAGCCGAGTATATCCTGTATATACAATATATCCTGATTTAAGACAGTCAAAGTCTCCTGTCATAGACATCAGCTGCCAGTGTTAAAGAGGGATGAAGGTTAATGATTGCTTTCATGGCTAGATATGGATTTTTTTTTTCTGCACCAGTGCTAATACTAATGCTGCACATGTATATATAGTTATTTTATACTGCAAAACTATAACACTACTGAATCACTTAATTAGATTACCATAAAGGTTTAACTCCTGTTAACCGAACGTGATACTTTTTCATTAAATTTTAGTTGTGAGGACAAAAAAATTGTGTACTTACTTCAAAAATCATTAATTTGTGTAGTTTTTGCCGTGTGTGTGTTTGTGTGTATTTCTTTAAATCTTTCTCTCTTTTTTCATCAGTCTTTCTTAATTGTCACAGAATTAATCTGTCCATATGTGTCTTTAATGAGCCAATGATTTGTGGTCTGACTCAACATGTTTGCAAACTGTTACAGAAATCTGTTGTAGATATCAAGAGCTTTTAATGCAAAAATTAAGCATCTGACTGAACAAACACAGAATTTCTAGTGCCTTAACAAGAGAACACATGTCTGTCTAACTGTCTTACTGTAGCGTTAATTTGTGTGCATTTGTTTGTCTGCACAAACTGTTTATTTGGCATAAAAAAATAAATAAAAATAAAAAATAGAAGCGATATGATAATTCTTTTTTTCATCAGGTGCCCATTTAATTTGGGCTAAAACATTTGGTCATAATGAGTAAAAATTTGCCTTTATGTATGTGTACAATATGGTTAGTGGAGTCCACTTCAGTCAGCAACCTCTGATATGTGAAATATATTGGGATACTGTGGTTTAAGGTGGATAATATTAGCTAACATTTGCTTGCTTGCTAACACAGATGAATTGCTAACCAGGTAAACTAGCAAAGTACTGTATTGATTGGACAATGGCAGCAACAAACGGTAGATACATGCAGCCTAGCTAAGTTACAGCTGGGCGGCTAACGACCTAACTGTAACTGTAACTAATTTACAAACGGCTAGCTAGTTAGTATAATGGAGCCAATGGTCCAAATGGTAACATTTTCTAGCATTCTATCAACAAAATGCCAGTCGATGTTCAATCGTATGTATGTCACATCACTGTTTTGGCCAATGCCCAGATGGTCATGCCTATGGAGCATGAGTGTGAGCAGCAGGATGCTGACTGCAGTGAACGACAAACAATTACTACAGTTAATAACAGAGATTTTCCTGACAGTTATGTAAAGAACATTTAATCTACAATTTTATTTAGAGTAGAAAGTATTTATTTCAACCCGACTCAGTTCAGAATTCAGTTAGACTATTCAATAGATGTGGTCCTTTGGTTAAATGTATCTACAGGAGCATCTTTCTCACCATTCTCCTGCTGCTTGGTGGAACAGTCGATCCAGTTGTGTTGGTTTGCTGCCCAGATCATCTCAAACTGGTGGAAAAGGACCTTGAACTTCCAGGAATAGGGCACAAAGGAGTAGATGTCTGGGGCGCTGTCACTCGCCCAGTCCTGGATCAAATCTGAAAAGAAGAAACAGCGATGAAGTGAACCTTTTTTTCTGTTAGTTTTCATACATTTCACTGGTAAAATATTAAGCACTAAATGCAAACAATCTGCACAGTTATTATATCTGTTTACGGGAGGACTCACCAGTGAAGAAGTTTTTCTGGGCATAGATGAAGTGGTAGGTGGCCTTGTAAACCTCAATCTCACACTGCCATGACTGAGGCATGTTCCACACCCGAGGGTAGCTGGCTATGACATGAAACTGAAATAAAGATAGAGGCAGGAGTAAAGGTTTTAGAAAGCACTAAGTATGTGCAAGTCTGACATCGCATTAACTCAGCTTTCCCTTACATCCTGAGTCAATAAAGAAGGGACAATTTTTCAATTTCTGTCCAAAAAGTCAACTAACTGCCTGCTACTTACAGCCAGCATCTCAGCCTCCAGAAGAGTCCTGTACTGCATACTGCTGGTGGTGTCCACGTGAAGCAGCTGGCCTTTGATGGTAGGAGAGTAGCCTGAGGGCAGAGGAGGGAGACAGAGAGGCAGGGCCATCAATTCTCAAAACCCACAGCTAGGTCCAACTTCTTGTAAATAATGTCATTTACCAGCAAAATTTGAAAAGCTGCTTCTGTTAATGACATTTCTGCAGACGGAGGAGAGCACTGACTGATGACTGACATAATATTATCTGCTCAGTGCAATAAATTATTACACGTTCCTACTATCAGTGTTGAGAATGTCAGGGTTCCCTGAGGTTGGTTGTTTTATTCTGGATATGGCTTTAAATCTAATATCTGATGGTTTTACTTGATCTTTAGTCTGCATTACTGCATGATGGGGGAAAACTTCAATACTGACTTTAACCTCACTTAACCCACGAGGTGTGGAGAGTGTTGCACCTTAACAATGGAGCTCATGTAGAAGAGTTGACAAAGTTTACTGACTTTACAAAGTGTGTGCAGGGGTTAACAGCAAACAAAGAATAAGAGAACTTTAAACAAAGGCATTCCCTATGGCCTATAAATCAAGGTGTTATTACATCACTACATCACTATTACATCATGTAGGCTGGGTAGAGCATTTCTTTTTTCACCTTGCTACATAGACTACGTATATGAAGCATGTGGTTTCTGCCCTAATCACTGTGTGTGTATTGGGTTTTTCTGAGTGATAATGCAGTTGGTTATGCATGGTTTGGAAGCGTAAGCTATATTAACTGGTACTGAGTTAATTAACTGGATCATTTAAACAACAAGATGCATTGATTTGATTGATTTCTTTTAATGTGAAATGTAAAAACACCCAAAAGGTTGCTCCGCATCACATTGCCTCTGGTACAATGAGGGATTCATTTTAATTATTTTTGAACAGATTGGATTCGTTTTTTACACAGTTCTGTGTAGTTTTTACTCGTTGCGGCCAAAATACACAGGGCACGGTCATAACGCATCATGTTGGCGGAGTTGGGCATGGGTTTTACCTGCTACACTGACTCTGTATTAAAAGCATGAAGTCGCTTCCAGCTCCACTGTGTGTGTCTTGAGTTTTGCCAGGTGATAATGTAGCTGGTTATGCAGGGTTTGGAAGTGTATAGGCTATGTTAACTGGTACTGAATTCATTAATAGGATCGTTTCAACCGCTGGATACATTGATTTGATTGATTTAATTTTATGTGAAATGTAAAAACACCCACAAGGTTGTTCTCCTTTATCACATTGCCTCTGGTACAATAAGGTATTAATTTTAATTATTTTTTAACAGACTGCACTCTTTTTTTTTTTCAACAAAGTTCTTTAAAGATTTGAGAATAGACCACCAATGTAAAATTAGCCTTAAGCAGCAGGGTGCCCGCCAAGGTAAGTGCAGCACCTTCAGTCTACTACATGGGTGTCAAACTCTGGCCCGCGAGCCAAATTTGGCCCGCAGTGTAATTATATTTGGCCCGCGAGGCAATACCAAATGACTATTAGAGCTGGCCTGCCAGTATTATACAGCGCATTCACCACTAATACTACAAATCCCATAATGCTCTGCTGTTGTTTTGGCGCGTCAATCAGGACAGGACCCAGAAACGGCCTCTCCTCTGTGACAGTAGTCATAGCGACCTCATACTACAACTGTCACCATGTTACCCCTTCCCAAAAATGGCGAAAAGAAAGGCAGAAAACAGGAGCTTTCTGGACAGGTGTGAGGCAGAATATCTGTTTACATATGTAAAAGACAGACCTGTTTGTCTTGTTTGTGGAGCCAACGTGTCTATAACTGAGGAGTACAAATTTTGTTTAATAAATGAATGCCATTGATGTGTTTTTTTTTTTTATTTGAAATTCAATTTTGCATGTCTCCACTATAAGCGTTGCTTGTTCCATATTTAATATTACAGCAAAACTTGTTTGGGTCCATATTAAAAGGTTCATTTGTTCAATGTTGGCCAGCGACTTTGTTCAAGTTTTAAATTTTGGCCAACTATGTATTTGAGTTTGACACCCCTGGTTTAATTCATCCACCTCACATGCTGCACGCCCTACACAGATTTTCTTGCTCTTAATACTTTGTCAGCTGCTCTGTTGTGTTTATTATTGATGCCTTTACATTGGAATTAGTTGAAAGCACCTGAAGGGCGCCTTCAGCATTGGTATCACACACTGAGGGGGCATGATAAAGCGTCAGTATTTGACAGCCCGGGAATGAGAACAGGCTGTACCGTGACACTATGTCATGTGATCATCTTATCCAAATGTCTGATAATTGTATGCTATCTTTGTAAGTACACTGTCATCATGAGTCCAATATAGTGACTTGTTCAAGGGCTCCTCAACAGTGATATTAAGATAGGAGCAAATGTTGCCCACAGCCTTTTAAGTCACTCATACAGTAGATCTACAGTGTGTATATATCAGTTAGATTACTGTCGATATCAAAGAAATTATCTGTATAATTCAGGGATATTTTCAGGACTGACTCTTTAACATCTCTTTTGTACAATTTTTCCCATCTGACATAATCTCCTATGGTGTGTGTGCCGGCTCCTTTGTAGCTGTGCAAGTTAACCAAAAACCCTTCCTCATGTAGACCTCTAGAAACACACACACACATATATAAAGTTCAGTACATATATATAAGAAGTGGGACTGGGAAAGATCATAATAAATTAGAAAGGATGTGTCTCATGTGTGGTTAAAAACTGCAGTGGGAAACATTCAGCTGCTGTGTGAATATTGCCTTTGAGATCAGGGAAGCTCACGTCTCTTTGAAGGGCTCCCCTGTAATTTCACACTCTCTATGCACACAGACAAAAAGCCAAAATGAGCCAATTTGTCAAGAATAGCCAACAATGAAAGTGGGAATTAGACTCGTAAATGTGTTTGAGTGTTACTGCGCAGGGCACAGAGAGAATAGGACATTAGAGCAAGGGGAGTTAAAGAGACTTACTGTACACCACAGGGACTGGAAAGTTTGGGCCAGACCACACAGGGAGTGACTGATGAGGGTCTTAAACTACCAGAGGAACGGCAGAAAGCTCTTCTCTGAAGGGCTCTTTGTTGAAGGAGGTTAAGGTATGACACATCAGAATCTGGTCTGTGTTCAGGAGGTGAGTGATCACTGCTGTACTCTGCAGGGGATAAGAGTACAACGCTGCACAGTGGGGAGATTAGCCTTTAGTGAGGAGGCCCAGAGCGCTTTTGATAAGTTTCTTTCCTCTGGATTTTACATTTTTCTAGGTCCCCTGGGAGAAGTAAAGGAACATTTCAGGCCCTCTAGGCTAAATGTGCAGCTACTATTTTCTGATTCTTTATGGGAACTTCTACGTTTAGAGTGTCATTTTTGAATGTCTTATCAGATATATCTTAGACTCTAATTGTGATCTGTAAAAAACAGCATCATCCTCCAGTAGCAAATCTAGGGTGGGTATTGATTCTTGTTTTTCTTATTCAGGAGGTAAACATGGCAGCAATGCTACCAATTGCAACACCTCAGGATTGTTGATAAAGCTTCCCACAAGAGTGGAAAACACTGCTTTTAAGTCACGTTATCATCCATTCAACATATCCTCATATAACGGTTTGTCCCACAAATTAGCACCCCATGCACTAGGTTTCATCCGGTATAGTTACTGTGGTTAGGTTTACGAAAAAGAAACAGGGTGAAAATGCACTGTAAAATGACGAAAAGGTCCCTCAAAGTTTGAACACTGGTCTCCTGAGGAAAGTCCCGTGTTTTGTGACCTCACCACCTCAACCTGCCTCCTGACTGGGCCGCTCAGGATTGCTTCCTTGTTTACTACTGGCAGCATTGATCGCATGATGGCAGCCTACCAAAATTGATGGTCATGCACAAATTACTGGCTCATTAATATGTGGGACATGTACAAATTTGGGTGCATTGCTTTTTGAAGGAAAACAAGACTATTTAGCATTGATTACCTCGTGGTTTTGGTTTGATGGCACTTTTACTGTCTGGTTCAGCCTCAATGTTTCAAGCAGCAGCATGTAGCTGATAAACCCACTGGACACTACCTGCCCAATTACACATTCTCATCCCACATCATCAAATCGCTGTGGACTTTAAAATCTACATATTACACGCTAGGTATCATTTTGCATCTGCTGTGGACAATCTGGGACACCCCGACCAATGCTGAGACATCAACAAAAGCATGAGTTTAGGTTTAGAAAAAAACATCATAGTTTGACTCTATACTGGAAGTGAACACCAGGCTCCCGGGTGAAAGTCTAGAGTTCTTTGGACCCATCTACCACCCCTCCGGCAAAGGGAGATATCATTACCAGCAGCATTTCATACTGACACTGTCCAGTGGCACATCATACTGCCCCAACGTGCTGTCTGGCCGCATTATGAATTGATGCGAAAGGAGACTTGTGGCATTGGTAATGCCAAAATAACTGACAAGGCGGTGGTATTTGACAACTTCAGAGTGACAGCGGGTGGGACAGACACAGTGAGAGACTGCTGTTGAAGACAGTACAACATTTGACTAGTGAAAAGCCAGATAATTTTCTCTGGAGCTGGTTTACACCAAACCAGGAAAGCTAATGTTACACTTGAATTCAGGTAAATGAAAATGAGCACAACTCCAATGGCCCAATTATGTTACTTGTGTCTGCTGGATGTGAACATAGGCAAACATTTTGTTAAGAAGCCATCTATTTTAGCTTCTACAAAAGAGTATATGATAGTGTTATGTCATAAACCTTAATTTTAACCCTTTAAGTGCTTTTAGCTGCCTAAATATAACATTAAAAAAAAATAAATAAAAAAAATGCTGAATGTCAACATTAGCCCACCAACCTGCTCACAAAGACAAATCAACATGTAGGTATTGTATGCTTCTTCGAACCACGGATACATTACATTTGTATATATTATATGTATCATACCAAAGGGTCTACAATGATGTAGTATATGAGTTGACTTTGTGATCAGTAGGTGGAGGGGAAGGTGGATGGTGTGACACCCGGACTAGACAGCTGCTAAACTGCAAACCGTTTGCAACCAACAAACAACAACCTTGGTTGTTTTTTGCCTACCTTTTTGCGGCATTTCCACAGGTGTTTGTACCACTGAACCCCTGCATTTTTAACCAAATCTGTGTGTTTTCAGGCAAATTTGGCATTTGGCAAACTTGGGTGTTTTCAGACACATTTTGGCATTTTCCAGCACCACTTTTGGCACAGAACCTGCGTTTTTTTACAGACACATTGCAGTGTTTCCTAATAGTATTTGAGCCACCAAACCTGGACATTTTTCACCGACCCATCTTGGCTTTTCCACTGGCTTTTGTGCTAGCAAATGTGGGTACTTCAAAACACACTAGTTTCCTACCCAAAGCGACATGGCCTTTGTTCCAACACCTAACCACACATTAGCCATAACGTTGTTAAAACCATAAAGTTTCAACCAGAAACATCCAATGCCAGTATTTTTCCCAGTGACTGGGTTGTTGGGAGACTGCCAAAGTCATAAAAACACATTGTATGGGGGCTGTGCATGTCCGTACAAAGTTTCATGGCAATCCATCCATTGTGAATCAATCTCTCCTCCCATTGAGCTCAACAAGGAATTTTTTTATCTATCCTCCCACTGTGCACAAATATAGCTATCACCTCCTTTTATCTCAATGAAAACCATCGAAGGCTTATTTGACAGTAAGACCTCAGACCACAGGGCCCCTCAGCACAAGCAACCACTCACCTCAACACATTGCCTAGACCTTTTAGTAACTGAACCCATTTAAGACCACAGTGATGTTTTTTTTTTTTTTTTTTTAGCTTTTTTAAACCACATACTACCCAGGTTTCCTCCGCCACTCCTTCATGTGCACGAGCTGTTCAAAGCCAATTTAAAACCACATGGATCCTTCTCCTATTTATTCATATATTTATATCAGCTGTTAAACTGATTTGCACATCAAGTGGTCTGAGTAAGCAATCTAATTGGTCAAAGACTCATTCCAACCATGCTGACCCCTCTTGAGCATTCACAGCTAAAGTTATTGGGTTTCATGTTTCATCTTTTGCTACGTAATGAGCTAATTAGCAGTTTTTCTGGCCCTTCTGCTGTTTGTTATTCATGTTCACTACCTTGAGGTAAGTTGGTACACACATATTGATGGCTGTTAAGTAAAAGCCATGAAACCCTCAAGAATGATTGGTACTTCTTTCTTTCTGCTGATGGTACCTAACCAACTACAATTAGTCTAATGACTGTAGTTCAAACAATAACCCCATTTTAAATACTTATTTTTGCTTGCTGTTCCTGTGAAATAAATAATTTAGCATTTTGCTCCAGCATTTTAGCTACAGGTGCTGGTTCAGTTCTTTGGTGAGACACCTGCCAAGCTGCAGAAAATTGTTTGAGACCAACAAACAAGAAAACCATTTGTTTTTTAGTGAGTCATCACTGTGTTTCTAGTGACGTTTTAGGCCTTTTAAACCAAAACATCATCTTTTCCCAACAAAAACCAAGTTGTTTTTGTGCCTAAACATAGCCTAGTATTCATGAAGCATATCTGCCACATAATAACTTGCAAATGTAACATATGGTTTGCAGAAACATACAATGTCAACATTTTTTCTAGTGATTGGGTTGAATTTATACATTTAGTAAATGGTAAATAAACTGCACTTGTATTGTGCCTTTCTAGTCCTCAAACCACTCAAAGCACTTTTACACTACATGCCACATTCACCCATTCACTCACACACACACACACACACACACACACATTTCCACACTGGTGGCTGAGGCTACTATACAAGGTACTTTACTCAAACTCACACCCCCAATGGAACAGCCATTGGGAGCACTTTGGATTCAGTATCTTGCCCAAGGATACTTCAAAATGCGGCCTGGATGAGCCACGAATCTAACCCCTGATCTTCTGATTAGCAGATGACCAACTCAATCTCTGAGTCACAACCACCCTATAGTTGCAGTCACATTTTAAATGCAGTCCACAAGTTGTCAGATTGTTGAACCTGTATTCATCATTGGCATCTGTTAAACTGCCAACTGTCTTGGTCAAGATACTTCAGAGTTTTTTGAGCAGTCCCCCCCATGACACATGGTACCAAAAGGGTGTGTGAACTAAGGGCATCACCATCATCAAAGAACAATCTGGAGTGTCCCTGCAGCTACAATCTGAGGATCCCCTCGACATTTATAAAAGGCCCCTTTACTTTTTAAAGTTTGGAAGGACAGTGTTACATCAGAGCAGTGAAAAAAGACTTTAAGGGGACTCATGCCATGCATATTAAAAAAGAACTGTGTTTCA
Source organism: Chaetodon striatus (assembly GCA_029783705.1). Lineage (NCBI taxonomy): Eukaryota > Metazoa > Chordata > Actinopteri > Chaetodontiformes > Chaetodontidae > Chaetodon > Chaetodon striatus. The sequence goes on from JAPZEB010000007.1 coordinate 26,229,800, forward strand.
ATCATTCAACATTAAACAGCTCCCAGCACCTCATGTGGCATCTCGGGCTGAATCTGTGGGATCAGTGGCCTGATGTTCGCCTATTTGTGTCTGGAATCTGGCTTCAAATGGCCTACCGTGAAATACCCTCGTCCATTACAGGACTGTATCCCATGTAATGCATTAAGCTTTGCCCCAGTCTGTGTCGGTGCCAAGTTGAACAAGTCTGCTGGTTTGTGAACTAATGGGTAAACCATGTCTGTGTAGGCTCAGTGCTGGTGTGAAGAGCTCCATTACTGGAGGTGATAGGGAACATGTTGGAGCAGGTCTGAGGTGCCTCCATGTGGAATGTAGACTCTTAGCTGACTCGTATAACATGACCATTTTGTCTCTCTCACTTCTCCATCTGTCTCTCTGTATTGTCATCTCTTATGGGCAACACACACCAGCACATTCCAGTACACAGTGTCATATGAAATGCATCATTCAAAGCTCACACTAGAAAAGTCATAAGCACACAATCAATCAATAAATCAAACCTATTTATAGAGTACCTTTCGAACAAATAAGTGCACTTCAAAATGCTTTACAAGCTACTAACAAAAAGAATGCTAAAAATCGTAAAATGTTGATTTAAAAAAGAACTTTTAAAAAAAATCACAGTGATTAACAATTAATTCAGTAAAGACTAGTAAAAAAAACTTTTAAAGCCAATATGAAAACTAATAGGTAACCACACTGCTTGCATGAGCAGTATGTGTGCATTGCAGAACCTCGTTTTTCATTTTGGCAGCCATTGTTGGCTAACCATTGTTAGCAGGTCAGAGCAGCCGCGCGGGCCAATGTGAGCAGTGCTGCTCAGGCTCAGCTAAAGTAGATGCGTCTCACCCATTTTTTATGTATGACGTGTGTAGTTTTCAACAAAAATAGGCAGTGAAAATGGTCACTTGATGATCATATTGACATTAGTCCACCTTTCACTGCAGTTTCAATGTCTTTAACTGTCACAGACATGAAAAAAAAATTGTAACTCAACACTTCCTCTTTCCATTTCAAAACAAAGCCCTCTAAAAATGTTTCTGTGTACAGAATCCCTTCATTTGTTAATACAAGGCTTTTTTATTGTGAAATATTTGAATGATATTGTTGACAATGCAGTGGTTTGCACGGCTCCATAAAAAAGTGGAGTGCTGGCCATTAATTGGGGAAATACAGTAGTTACAGCAGCAGGCAGCTCT
>JAPZEB010000007.1:26231116-26255271 GCA_029783705.1 Chaetodon striatus
CGATCTGTCCCATGTTGTTGACAGTCAGGCTTCAGTTTTGAAGTGCGTGTTTTATAATCTGACAAATGGCTGTGTGGAAAAAGCAGTGAGTGCTGTCATCAGGGGGTGTGGCGGGCTGTGTGATCATGTCAATCAAACTGGGACGCGGAATACCTCAGTTTAAGGGCGCATCCACCAACAATAAACTAATGCAAAACAACGAAACATGGAGAAATGGGAGGAAACAAAAACCCGCACTATGGCAAAGAAAAGGAAATGCAGCTACAACAAAGGGAAACTATCAATCTGTGGGTGAAACCAGTGCAAGGCGAACCTGAGAAAGTTTTTTGTAAAGATTATGTGTTACTGAATCAACCAGATGGCAAAGCATGGTAATGTTATGAACTGAGGAGCAGAATAGAAATGCTATTTTTTTTGTTTTTTTTTCAAAGTTATTTTAGACTATCTCAATGCATTGGTATCCCACATTGTCCCGCTTTGTCCCACACAAACGTAGTCTTTGTCCCACATTTGGTGAGTTGGGATCTGGTCACCCTACCACCAGGCCATCATGTTTTGCATGCATCATGCATTCATTTAGCTTCAGATCAACCCAAAATGGAGCATTTTTTGGAAGGAGTTTCTTCTGATGTTTATACCAACCATGCTGCCTTATCATGGGCCTTCAACACCCCCAAGACAACCTCTAGATTAACCCGATGGACCCTGAGGCTTCAACGCTTTAAGTTTCGGGTCCATTACCGTAAGGGCTGCATAAACGTTGTTCCAGATGCTCTCTCAAGTGGTTCAACACCACTGAACCACTTAGTGACCTCATGATGGCCTCCTACATGGCTCTCAAAGCTGAGTCCTGGGCCATTAACCTCTCTACATAGCTGGCAGAAATTGCTAAGGCTCAAAGTCTTGATGACTATGTGGGGAAGTAAAAAATAAAAAGACAGTAAAGCCACACAAAGTCTGCCAGATTTTAAAAGGTGAAATCTTCACCAGGTGGGGAGTACCAAAGTACAAGGTCTCTGATCAAGGTCCACATATCACCAGTGAAATCCACTCAGAGCTCTGCAAGAAATGGGGAGTAACTCAGAAACTGACAACCACTTACCATCCTCAAACAAATCTCACACAGAGGGTCAAGAGGACTTTGAAGACCATGATGGCCTCCTTTGTCAAAGACAACCACCGGGAGTGGGATAAGTGGCTGCCAGAATTACGATTTGCCATTAACAGTGCAAAGCATGAAATGGTCATACTCCCTTCGAGCTCATGATGGGGAGGCCGCTTAAAGGACCCCTGGAAAGTCTCCTACATGTTTCCACCCCAGTTCAACCACAGTACACACTACTTAAAAGGCAGTATCGCCTGAGCCACAACGTCAGGAGAAGAGTAGGGGAGGCCGAGAGCAGACAACCAGATATTATAATACCCATAGGAGAGATACGCAGTATCCAGTGGGAGATCTGGTCTGGGTGACGGTCCATCCCCAATCTAAGGCCTCTGAGCACTTTTCATCTAAGCTAGCTCCTTGGTGGTCAGGGCCATCTCAGTGTGTCTTGCAGTGACTCCCTCTAACCCCTGCTCTAATCTTGTTCCCACCTGTGAGTTAACTGTGTTCAGGTATGTTGCACACAGGTCAAGGGGTGTTGCTGGTAGGAGATAAGGAGTTGGGAATTGTCTGGGGAGGGTTTTCTTGAATTTGTTGGGAAAAGAGGAAGGAGAATATTGGTGGAGTGGAGACAGCCTGCCTTGGGAGAAGAAAAAACTTCTATGGACTTGTGTTTTTTGTGTTTCCTTGACAGTGTCTGTGTGGAGGACCCGAAAGAAACTGACCCAACAACCAAAATAGGACCAGAATGGTTTTTTTACGGGCGAAATATATAAATAAATCATGCTTAATGCTACAAATCCCATAATGCTCTGCTGTTGTTTTGGCGCGTCAATCAGGACAGGACCCAGAAACGCCCTCTCCTCTGTGACAGTAGTCATAGCGACCTCATACTACAACTGTCACCGTGTTACCCCTTCCCAAAAATGGCGAAAAGAAAGGCAGAAAACAGGAGCTTTCTGGACAGGTGGGAGGCAGAATATCTGTTTACATATGTAAAAGACAGACCTGTTTGTCTTGTTTGTGGAGCCAACGTGTCTATAACTAAGGAGTACAAATTTTATTTAATAAATGAATGCCATTGATGTGTTTTTTTATTTGAAATTTGATTTTGCATGTCTGCACTATTAAGTTATATAAGCGTTGCTTGTTCCATATTCAATGTTAAAGCAAAACTTGTTTGGGTCCATATTAAAAGGTTCATTTGTTCAATGTTGGCCCGCGACTTTGTTCAAGTTTTAAATTTTGGCCCACTGTGTATTTGAGTTTGACACCCCTGGTCTACTATAATAGACGCACTCTGCTGTGGGCATGCTGCGGCAGATGTTTTGTGCCGTATCTGTGCCCCATGAATTTTGGCTGTCAGTCTTAATGATACGTGCTTTAGCCGGTGAGCTACCAAGGTGCCCTGGTCTTGGTATTAAATTTGACTTAACACCCTCTGATCTGAGAACAGATGTGTGCTTCACCTAGGTTTTCCTGACAATGGCTAATCTAGTATCCTGACCTATATGTGCAAACTTAGCTCTCTAAGCAACCTGATTACTGAGGGCTCAGTCCTAAAATGAAATAAAACTTTTTTTGCATCTGAGTTGCATAACTATTTTCATTGTGATTTATTATTAACACACTCACTACTTAGTTTTGTTGATTCCTTTTGGAAAATCGTTCTTTATTAGCAGTGATTTCACACACCTGGTAACAGAGGGTAGGTATTTTGTTTTAGTAACATGGAGCAACATTATCATATATTTGGAGTCATGTTTCTGTCCACCTGATGAATGTTAGTCTAATATTCACTCCCTTTTAGCTCTGTTTTTGGTCTCCTCCAACTCCTGGGGGAAATATATGTCTTGTTAGCTGATAAATGCTCCACAATATTCACCAGCTAGTCTCTAACTATGTCTGTATGCTGTCTGGTGCTGAGCAGGTGGTATAGTGGGGGGTTTTTTTTAGAGCTTTTTGACCGGAAATAGCCACCTGCTGTCTTATTTTTCACAGCCAGGTAGTTCACACTAAGACTGGTGTTTGCTACGTTCTCAAAAGACTCTAGTAGTGGGCCTAAATAAAATGTGAATTATGATTTAATGAGTAAGAAAATCTGAATGAAAACTGCAAAATTTGATGAAATCTTACTTAGAAAATAGAAATCATCTAAATTTGTTTGACAGAATGAGGGCTTTTATATATCCAAAGAAAATGTAAATGTCAAATGAAAAAAGATCCAAATTTGCTATGAGCAGCGTGAAGAATCTTCAGTTCTCATTGTATAACACTTTCCGACATCCTCAAGTACAAGTTCACTCTGACATTTGATAAAGCTGCTTATCGTGTCTGTTGTTCAGCCATTAGTCAGTGAACAGATCATTATGAAATGATGGAAAACTGTTGGAGTTGAGAAGTGCTTCTATATGAACAAAATTTGTCCTAAAGCCAGTAGGACATCTGCTGTGGCAACTGATTCAAGTGCTGGCATTTTGGCAGCCTTTTTTTTCTGGAAACACACACTTACCATTCTCTCCTACAGTCATGGGGATGTTGACTTCCAGGTAAGAGCCTGCACCTACATTCACATGGATGGCATTGGTTTCCTAGTAACAGGGATGAAGACAGAGCATGGGGGGAGAGAGAGCAAACAGAACCGTCACAAATGCTGTCAAATAATTAAAGAGAGAAAGCTTTACTGCCTAAAGAATAAAAGAGAGTCTCATAATGTGAACAGAAATATGTTCAAAAGAGGTAATAACATGACAATCTTCCCTGACTCCAGCCATTTTATGTTTTTATTCAACATGCATTTATGTTGATGTTTAGTATGCACTTCACATACTCAGCTTTGTGAAAATCCCTGCACTGCTCCAGGAAGAAAATTTGAAAAAGCATAAAACATGAACCGATATCGATAGCTAAAACATGATGAGACACGAAGACAAAGACGAGTGGAGCAGCAGGGAGAGGGAGAGAGATCACAGAGGTTGGCAAGAAAGAAAGAATAAGAGAGCGAGAGAGGAGAAAGCACACAAGAGAAAGAGTCACCCTGTTTTTGGTAAAAAGCAGATCGATGGTGGCGTCAGCGATGATGTTCATGCGGAGCTCGAAGGCCTGGATCTGCCTGGGTTTTCCCGGCTGAGCAACCTCGGTCACTTTCATATCCTGGTAGTCAGCCGGCAGGAAGAACTTCCACAGACAGTCCCTGAGAGAGGGAAGAGCTCACGTAAATGCAACACCGTATCTGTAAAGCCCAACTGTAAAGTCTCAAAAGTTTGAGTCTCACCTGACTAGAACAGCACTCGTCTTACATCTATTACATTGTATTTGTCTTGTTGTACTGTTTAACTATATACACAAAAGATATAAGACCAGTGCTATGTTTTATGAATTTAAGGGAAACTTGTGTATTTTTCAACCTGGACCCCTTTATTCCTGTTTTTTTGTGTCAAAGTGACAAGCAACAATTGGTCCAGTATTAAGTGAGACCACTGCAGACGACAGCGGTGAAACAGGCTCTAGAGTGAGCACTCCCGCTCTTTCTCAATACTGGACCAGTTTAAAAAAATGTTGTTCCTGTTTGTCACTTAGACACTCACATAAAAAAGAAAATATACAAATTGTCAATACATTCATTTTTTTATGTAATATGCACTAAACTGTGACTTGTGACTGTTAGAGTTACAAGAAATTTCTTGTTGAAATTATTTTAAAAAGTTGATTTTGTGTGTTTGTGCATGATCATTAATCACCTCTGACGATCTGCCCAGGGGCCGTAGTTGAAGTCAGTTCCTTTTCCACAGACAATATCTAGACCCCAACATGGAGGCAGGTCCTGAAGCTTATCACCCTCACTGCATGTCTCTGCCTCCTCCCCACCTTCCTGCTCCACAGGCACCAGACCTGCACACACACCAAAACACACACAAACAGATTTAGGCTGGGCTGCATCAACAACGATTGATTATTTCTAATCTTAGCAAAACTAGGTTTACAATGAGTGAATCCAGATTTAAAATTAAGCAGAGCACTGTTGCACAATTAAAAACAAATCTCTGTTTATTAAATCCAAGATTATTGATGTAAACCAAAATTAAACAGAGAATCCCGCCGCTGTTTCCCCTGTTGGAGAGAAGGGATGTACTAGTTCTTTAGATCTGCTATTGCCCTCAACACTCCACTGACAAGCAGACAGTGGAGCAAAACAGGTCCCTATCTGCCCTCTGGGAACTTATACAATACAATCTCAGGCTGCCAGGAGTTAGAGCTAGAGGAGTTTGGTGGCTCAACAGCTGCATGTCTTTCACTGCCACATTTGACAGTCGATCCAATCGTCCTGTTTAGCCTCATAACAGTTTCCCTGCTGAACCAGAATCTTGAAAAAAAATTCAAGAGCATCATTAAACTCAATTGATTTGAGTCTGTCCCTTAACTTTCTGCAAGGAACTTGATTTATTTTTGCTTCATCCATCTCAAAAAGGCAACAATTTAAAAAGTTAAACTTCCTCAAATGTAAGCTTAAAATAAATACTGGATCACATTTTAGGCTGAAGTTTAAAGTTTTGGTGCAACTGAATTCAATTTTATCTGGTGCAACATGATTTAGAGTTATGATTTAATCTCATACATTTTAACCAATGAATTTCCAAAACTTTCCATAACTTGTCCACATTTTAGCCCATTTCAATGACTTCTCAAAAAGTTTAAAATAGAAAGGCAGATCACTGGACGCAGAAATGTATTGGTTGCGTGTGGATTTGAGTTGTCTTGCAGCTACATCAATACTTGCCATACTGGTAGAAGTGGTGACGTTATCTGGCCTGGCTACAGTAGGCATGAAAGATGTGCACACCCTGGTAGTCTATTGAGCAGCATTTTGGTTGTCTTGATGATTTTTCACTCATGTTGCCAGTGTCACAATTTTTGATGCAGAGCCTACATTCAGTGTGGCTAGGATCTGCCTCTCTCTTGAGCCATGTGTAATAAATTCTGATTCGGAATTCATACTTTATTTAACACACAATTCCCAGGAACTTTGCGGAGAAGCAAGCTGCTAGCCCTTGGTAGTTTGACTTGCTCGTTAAGACGTTTCTGTCACCAGCTAGCTGCATAAGCCAAAGTATATCACATGATACTAGTGACATTTCAGCAGTCACACTTTGCAACCATAGACTGTATAGAAAGATGGACAACATGACAGCTCCTCAAATGTGAAGCCAAAACATTTCGATCACCCCTGGTGGCTGGCTGCAGTATGATTCATAAAGCCCAGCCTCCCCATGTAGTGGATGGGACATAGCCCAAACTAAAATCTCAAAGTACACGTCAAATACATTTTTCCCAAAGATGGTTTCTGTCATTTAAGGTAGTTTTTATCATGCTGCTGTATGTTAAAGTGTTTGATTTTCTGAAATGTTTGGTTTTAATTAGTCATTTAATGCTATGAAACAGGAATTTTACAACATGATTGAGGACTGTGTAAGCCAATCGGTGGGCTTGCATTCAGTAGCGCTGCTCCAGATTGGTTGCACAGGTGTATGGGCGGGAAACTTGATATTGCAGAGATCGCTACTGCACAGACTCTGGCTCTAAATGATGTCACCAGAGCAAGATGGCAGCGGCCATATGCAGGATATTTTAGCTTCACTTCAGTACAGTGGGGGTAAGTGGAGATACGTCGTCCATCTTTATATACAGTCTGTGCTCGCAACACAGACATTAAATAAGTAACAGAGGGAACGCATTTCATGCAACATTTGACTTGTTTTGGGATTATCATGAACATACTTTAAATGACAGTCAAAACAATGTAAAATCAAAACTTTTTCAAAACATTCTGTTAATGCCAAACCATTTCCAGGCCTGGAAAATAGTTTTTCTAATTCCATAACCTTTCCATGGGAACAGAGTAATGTGGTTTAAAACTTAACACTTAATGGTATAACCCAGCCTTAAAGCCTAACATGACTCTGACATCAAATACTAAACAAAAGTACAGATGTATACAAAAAGCCAATCAAAACTATTTTACTCCTTCATAATCATCTAGCTGACGTGCTCATATTTTTCTGCTGGCACTGAAAAGAAGAGGCAAAATACTCTATGTCCCAATTATGAACAATTCTGAAAGTTACCTCAAAGAAAAGACAATTTCCCAGTACACTTTTTTTTGCATTGTTTTAAGTTTGTTAGCATTTTCAGATTTTTTGTGTACGTGCATGAGCATACCTGGTTCATCCTGGTAATAGTAGATGTCCACATCATTGGACTGCATGACCACAAAGCCTTCACCCATCAATCTGGGAGGTCTAGATAAGAAATCCACAAGGTCACATGTTAAAGGCACAGTACAGATTTCATGCAGAGGTTATAATTAATTATAAGTCGGGTCACAGCAGGTTAGGAGGAACCTAAAAGGTACCAAAGCATGAATTAAATATTCAGTCCACTCTGAGGCTTGACTCTGGCATGAAGACTCTTTCAATTTTATAAATGCAGTGACGTTCCTCTTGAATATTTTTGCTTCATCTCACTGGACGATCCAATAAAGCTTTAAGACACATCAAGGACTGTTGGAGGTTGAAATCACTGATGGCTTTTTCCAAAGGCTACAGCTGCCAAGTTTATATTGAGAGTGACTCCTTAATCACAGAGGGTAAATGCAATTTGACTCTCTGTCTCGTTTCACTTAACTGGAGTGCAGATAATGGTTTATGGTATCTCTGCATTTAATGCAATACAGTTAAAACTGCTCTGTAAAACATAACAGAGGAGAAAAGGCTCGTCTTATTCAAATATTCTGGCAACATTTTTTGGTAATAAAGTAATACTTCGCCCTTCCAAATGATAATTTTTATATCAATTACTCACCCCATGTTATGCTGAATTTGTGAAGAAAACTTTGTTTTTCTTGCATACCTCTGCAGTGGACGAAGAATCCAAAAAAGGCGAATATTCTTTATGAACTGTAGTGAAGGGAGCTGTGTTTAACAACTGTAAAACTTCATCAAAACATCTGTTGACAAACTCTTCAGGCCCGGACACACCAATCTGACTTCAAAGAACCAGCAGCAAGGAGAGCCTGTTTTTCAGCCAAAAAGTTGCATATGAACACACCGCGAAGACTACAGCTAATGGCCAAGCAGCATGTACATTCTGTGCCTGCATGAGAAGAAAATAATTCCTCACACCAGCAGACATCAGTAGTCTGTAATCATCATTCAAAAACGGAAACGCAAAGACAATTAGCACATTAACAACACAATCCAATGTTGAAAGAACAGCGCACATTTACTGTGCGCCACTGAATAACAACACAAACCATCAGGTGTCATTTCTGCTAATGAGCTCTATGGCTAAAGAAAAATATTCTTACCTTAAATAACAAGTGTGTTTTGGTCTTACTCCCTTTTGACTTTAGCTCTTTGTTTACTTTCCTCACTGCTGTTTCTCTTCTTGTGCGCTGAGCTGAACTGCCAATCAGAGTGATTTCATTCACCGACAGGCTCTGCTGCCACCGTCACTGACTCAACATGCTGAATCCGCCAAAAAAAGGGAAAAAATAAAACATCGGTGGCCAACGAGGACCAACAGTGTGGGACACACTGCAGTGACTAGGACAACAGATGCTTATCGACGGCCCAACACTGATCAATGGCCAACCGTTGGCTTAGCATGTCAGGGCCTTTACACAACTCATGCATTATAATCCAAGGCTCAATTATCCAGTCATATGCTCAGTACTACACTTGGCATAAACAGTTTCACACACATAAGTAGAGTACCTATGCTATTTTTGCAGAAGTTTTAAAAACAGTACGATTTTACTGAAAATTAATGCGTTTGGGAAGTACTGAGTATACGACTGGATAAACTTGGATTGTGTGACAGTTTGTAAGCATGTTTAAATATAGTTTTGCTGTTGTTAAATGCAGACCCCTTTTACTTCAATTTATCAAGATTTTTCTCTGTTTTTGGATTCTTCGTTCACTGTGGAGGCATGCGAGAAAAACTGAGTTTTCTTAACAAATTTAACATAACACTAAGTGAGTAATTGACACAAAAATGGTTATTTAGAGAATGAAGTATTCCTTTAAACTGCCCAATTCAGATATATTCATCCTGATCTGTATTCTATAACCAATAGCTTATACCTTTTGGAAGGCTGCAGCTCCTGTACTCAAATTAAGAAACTAAAAGCAGAGTCGACTATTAAAAGAAGGAAAAAATACTTAAATGTTTTGAGCAAAAAAATCCTGAATACAATTAAAATTTTATTTATTTGTAATTTACTTCTTACAAATGTGGCACAAAGCACTAACTTTAATTTTGTACAAACAAGCAGAGGAATATAGAGCGAGTCCTCTGCCTGTGTTTAAGATTCCACACCACACAATCTACAGCGCAGGATAAATAGGAAGAAACACAGGGAGAGTGGTGCACAGCATTATCCATTTCAAACTGTATAATGATCTCATTTTCTACAGTAATATGGTACGCTTCAAAAATGAGTGGCAAAGGACATTTTCAAGTTATTATTCTTCAGGCAAGAGCATTATCTCTAAATAGGTTTAGTACTGACAACAACGTAAGTTGAAAGATGATGTTTACGAGTTTCAAAAATTGTTTTGAATAAATAAATACCAAATTTTCATAGTCTGTTACATTATTCAGTCTAATATGAATTCCACCCTTGAATTCAAACAGCAACGCTTCTTTTCCTACCAGCTGATTTTATAGCAGCTCTCACATTAATATTGAAAATAGGTCAATAAGCAATGTTTCCTTATTAGTTGATGAGTTGGACTTACTCATCATTCTGCATGCCAAGGTAGCGTGGACTGGGAACCAGCATGACGCGCACGTTCTCCAGGGAACCTTTAACGATGTGCATGTACTGATCCAGGTGGCTGGATGGAGGCTTGGTGGCGTACGTCAGAAAGGCATCCTCAAAGTTCACACACAGAGTTTGGGGGAGGTAGTGGTTCCCAAAAGCCAAACGACCCTACAGGAGAACAACACACATGCAATAAGGAACAAGGTCTTGACACCTTAAAGATGCTGCCTCTCTCAGACCCCTGAAAAAAGTCCGTAGAATGTTTGTTGAATTTGTGAGGTACTTACGGTGCTGATGTTGACTTTGATGACAGGAATAAGGGAGCGCCAAGATGATGTGTGGTCTGGACTCTCTGCTTTGATGTTGACACTACAGAGAGACCAGAAGACATTCAGTCTTTCAACAATTTAAAAGTGCTACATTTCCAGTCAGCACAATTAATTTGGCTGCCAGTGGGAAATGACAACAGCTTTCCTCTGTGCAGACACTTCAAATGCATTTGGTGATAACAGAGGAGCATTCATGCAGCTTTTTTAGACGGCTTGTCATCAAATCTCCATTCATCAATCATCTCTGATGGGAAATTGCTGATTCCTGCTTTTTTGGGAGGACTGTTTACCACTTCAATTTGTGAATTATTTATTAAAAAATAGGCGTCACCTGAGTTAAGACAGCTAAAAAAGCAAGATACTTTAAGTATTTATTCAAACAGAAGTTTTACTTCTACTTAACAAACTTAAAAAAAAACAGTGTTGAAGTTTAGTTTTCCCCAAAACAGCCCTAACACTGAATATGTGGAAAAGCTGTTAGCTGAGGCCTTGGTCGTACCTTTCCAGGGTCTTGTTTCTGTCCTCTCTTCCCCTCTCTTCATCTTTTTTGGGCGTTATGAGCGTGGGGTCCAGTCCAAAGGTCTCCTGCAGTCGGGCGTAGAGGTCGGTGCGGTTGTAGACGTGAAACTCAAAGCCATTAACTGTCACGTAAAGCCTGGTCTCTGCCTTGGGGTCTGGTAAAGAGAGGCAGAGCGAAAACTCAGAACCAATTTTGATGCTTTCCTTCAATAACTGGTTCATTTAAGGTTATATTATACAGGTGTGTCATGATAACTACTTTTGCTGGACAACATATTGTCCCAGAAACTGGGAGAAACAATATTATTGTCATTCTAAGACAATTTTATGCAACTGATATACAAGGAAGAATGTATAAAATTAGCATCTTCATATGAGTAGCTCAAATTACTTAGTTTGCAACTTATAGAAGTATTTCACAGCTAAAAAGATGGTCTATTCATAAAACTAGGCTGTCTAAATATGCAAATACTTTTGAAATTGGTGCAACATGACCAGAGAAAAGAGAGGAAAAGGACGGTGGCTTTTTGCCCAATTGGTAGAAAACCTACAACTACCAGAATGCACTGCATCACTCCAGACCAATAAATGCTCACGCTGTGAAGTGACAAACTCATCCGTTTGACAAAATGGCAGCCGATCAGCAACAAACGATCTTGTTTTACGGTAAGACAGTAAGCTAAAACATATTTCTGAAAACATCTGAGGCGAGAAATGAGCAACTCAGTAACACAATCTTGGTTTATATTTAAATGGAACAGCCTAGTTTTAATGTTGACATCTTTTTTTTTTTTCGCCTCCATTTTCACTGTGCAGGAAACAGTATACTGGACTCTTTCTGTTCATGAACTCTTGCTTTACAGCTCAATGGGCCACTAAAATATGTTTCTAAAAAACACTTTAGGCAAGAAATAGGCAGTGCAGCAACATGATCTTGGTTTATATTTGATCAGCACTAGCTAGTTTTCACATTTGATCAGAGTTTGAGAGAGAAAAACAGGGGCAGATCTGTCTCTTGATCCACTTCTACGCTCTCCATGTTCGCAGTGGCAGCATGGGTGGCAGGCAATATGAAAATGCAGAAATACAGCCTGTATTTTGAGCAGCAACTCGAGAACCGGCAAAATTCTGCCAAATTACGTGTTTTGCGTCATCCAGTGGCGTTTCGCTGTGAGGGGAGCAGGGAGATCTAGGCACTGGTTCTATGAAGGGAAGTTTGCCATAGTTCATTTGAACATACTAACCACATTATTTTGATACAAAGCTGGTTGAAAATCAGCAAAGTATCCTTTTAATACAAAATTTGGCCAACAAAAACAAAACCAAGTGATGCATACTGCGACTAATAGGCAAACTTAGCGAAGCTCAGGGAACATCGCAGTTACCTCCATAATCCAGTGTCAATCTACACTGCCTTGTTGAAAAATGCTACTGTAGCACAAATTGATAGCAGAGTCTCACTACCAACTGAAACATGATTACAAACAGGGGTAAGTGTACTGTAAGAATATGGGGAACATATTTTGATACTTCATTGTAACATTTTTATGTAAGATTTCAGGGGTAACCCATTTCGATAGACCAATATCACCTATCCAATAATCCTCCCACTGCATAGTAATTCTATATTACACCACTACTTTACCAATGTATACTGTAAAAACACACAGAACTGCTAAGTAGTGCATCTTGATAGGCAGCACATATGGATGGAACACGGCGCCGTGTGGTTTGCTGGTGGATTTACGGAGTGGAGGATAAAGTTGTTGGAGGGTAAAACTACAAAAGACTGACTTTTGGGCTTGTTGCCAGGGGTTGGCAAGCTAACGACTATCAGGGATTAGGCTCTTCCACTGCAAAATTGCAGCTGCAGGCTACCTGGAACCTACACTGTGTTGTCTTTGAATTGTTGTTTTATTTTTCTTCAGACTTGCGCAAGCAGATAGGGGTGGAGAGAGATAAAAAGTGCCAAAAAAGGGAGAACCGTTGTGCCCAGATAATAGCCTGGCAAACTCATTTGTTCATTATGGCATCAAGTTGGCTAAAATGTTGGTGACATTCTCATGTAAACAAACACACATGTAAACACAACAGGCAATATCAAGGTCAGCAAAATGATCAAGGTCATTTCCATATATTACCTTGCAGTAAGTCAATAATGTGATATTATTATACATATGGGACTATAAATTATTCTGATTATCAAACTAGGCTTTCACAGATAAAGGAAATGACTTTATGGAAAGCTCATTTAAGCTGAATTAATTAAAGTAACAGACTAATTAAACTATGCATGCCGATGAACAAATACCATGTTACTTACCATGCTGTTTCTGTTTTGGGTTATACATTTTCCACCACCGAAATATGAGGAAGCCATCCTGTATCCTGTTACACACAAAAAAGAAATCAATCAGTAATCAAGCTATTAGATTATAGAGGAAGAGCAGGGAAGCAAACAGTGCAGCACAGGTCAGATTACCTGATAGACATGTCTTGGTTGATGTAGTAGACATCTCTGAACATGACTTTCCCCGACAGCACAGAGAAGGAGAAGGAGCCTGTGGACGGGTCAGACACAAAAGTTCAAATAGAATATATCCCTAAACCTAACAGTGCAGTAGTATATGATTACATCCTGTAAAGCAAGTGAAAGCCAAATTCGAATTTGATCACAGTGGTGAGACTTCAAGCCAACAAACCAGCTAATTAAAATGTTCAACAAAGATGCAATTAAATGCTTGTGTGAGCCCTGGTAAAAACAAAAACAGTCTGGCTGTCGCTGCGAAATTTAATCACCTTGTTTCTCTTCTCATTGAGGAAAAATAATCTTAATTAGGATCTGATTGTACAACAAGTATGTCAGAGTCTGTCACTGAGCAAGAAGACTCAGAATCATTTTCCATTATTAATCCTTTTTGGCTTATAACTTGTCTTTCTCGGTTTCGAGTGGTTAACTGTGATCATCTTATTAGCCGACACTTCCTCATGTTTGGAGCACTTCTGACTTTTTTCTCTGACTGGCTGTAGACAGAATGTGTAAGTCAGTTCCTCTCACTAGGAAGCAGGTTTTGGTCAGTGTCTTCCTGCCAGTCTACGCAAGAACCTTTACTCAACTCAGGCCTGGCAATGATACACATACTTTCAAGCACGTTCAAACCTGCTCAACACATTACAGTGCCTGAAAAGTCAACTCAAAACTGTGCTGTCTGTAATGACGGTTTTGCTCTTCTTCTATTTATTCCAAACTTTTGTGAGTGCCAGCCCCAGAAAGAGAACAACCTCTACAAAAATTCAATGGGATCTACTATGCCTTTCCTTTCTTCAGTCATCTACAGAATGTTAATTTGGCAGACGTTTATGTTAAATGTGTGGCCAAAGTTTCAAATAATGAGGTAGTAAAAATATGTAAAAGCATTTCATGTGAGTAAGAACCTCAGGTTTCAGATCCTTTAATACTTTGTTTCCAATGTGTTTTTCAACTTTCAAGACAAGCTGACATTAGCTTTTGACATTTTTCTTTATATGGTCATCTGCTCCAGGCAAGCTACTGCAAGTATTTACATAAAATAGCCTACACTGCTACATGCTAACATCGGAGAAGCGTGTTATCTTATTTGCCAATGTTGTTAATTAATTCCTGATTTCAGATTACATTTCTGCTGGAACATGACCAGTTGTGAAGATTGTATGTTTAATTATTCATAGTAGAAAGTGCCGCTATACTCTGTTACAGTCAATCCTAGGCTGCAAGTACACTGCTACATGAAGCTACATGCTAACATCAAAGAAACACCTGATCTTATTTGCCAATGTTGTTAATTTATCCCTGATTTCAGATCAAATTCCTGCTGGAACATGACTGGTGGTGAAGATTTAATGTTTAACTATTCACAGTATAAAGTGCTGCTACTCTCTGTTACAGTCATTCCTAGGCTGCACGTACACTGCTACATGTAGCTGCATGCTAACGTCAGGGAAACATGTAAACTTGGTTGCCAACATTGTTACATTTCTCCCCCCTTTCAGAATATATTCCTGATGGAACATGTCAGGTTGTGAAGATATTGTTACAGTCATTCCACACCTGAAAGTACACTGCTACATGTCACTGTATGCTAATGCACAGATTTTGGATCATATTCCTGCTGGAACATTATTGGTGATTTTTCACGGCAGAAAGTGCTGCTAATCTCCGTTAGTCATTCCTTGGCTGACACTAAAGACCTGGAAACACCGACCAATCAGAGCAGACTGGGCTTTTTCAGGAAGGGGGCTTAAACAGACAGGCGCTAAAACAGAGCCTTATAGACAGAGGGTGAATTAGGCCCCCAGGTACAGTAGCTAAAAAAGCATTTTCCCATAGACCACAATTATAAAATAGATGTCTGTGAAACTGTTGACAGGACACCTTGAACTGCAAATAAGGTCAATTATGACTGTTTATTTTATGAGTTTTTGATCCATGGAGGTTTCATATTTGTAAAACTTTCCTTTAGCTAAGAAAAGCAATTTAAAAATCTGCGATGTTCTCACAATGTAATGTTTATGAGCCATGAGGGAGCTTGTGGGCGGGGCCAGAGAGAGAAACACTGCTGTGCATATTGAGTGGGCTGCATACCCCTGAAATAAACCTGGAAGCTAGAAAGTTTTAGCATGTGTGCCAGGCGAGCAACTCTACTGGACTGAATAGGCGCCACTTTCGGGCCCAGTATCTAGATCTTATATACATCCATGGGGGAAATACAGGTGTTCCAGCATAGACAGTATGAGGAAAATAAAGTGTTTTCTTAACATTAAAGCAAGTAAACATGTTCTAGTAGAAACCCAAAATACAAGTATGAGCTGTGAAAGAGCATAATAGGTCCCCTTTAAGTTTGAGTCTATTTTTTTTTTTTTTTAGCCAAACAAACTTCTAAAAATAGATTAGCGGGCACACGGGTGAGTGCTCACTTTGTAGCGACACATGCTGGCAAAGAGATGTTAACTAAGCCAGGCCGTTGTCATCAAATTTTAATGCTGCTTGGTAATCGTCCTTGCTTTTCCTATTTACTCACAGCCGGTTAGCTGCAGGTTTCTATCAACATACTTTGCTATAAATTTGTCAATTCACTGATGAAATGTTCAATGTGAACACATCTCATAACAAAGTATTTCACTAATTTTTTGGAGCATACAATACACAGAGCTGTATTCCAGAGCAGATGCACCTGACATGGTCTACTCTTTAGCAAAGAAATGTATGTTTTTAGAGGAAACTAATCACTTGCTAAAAAAAAGAAGAGTTACACTTAAATTTATGGCCTCAAGGTGCTTTCTAAATTAACTTCTGTGTCTTTTATGTAGAGAAATTCAATCTGGTGTTGGTTGCAGTTTGCTGTTCAGACTCAATGGAGATAATCACTGAGAGAAGCCGGCTCATCATGAAATATTCAGCAGACTGAGTTAACGCCTTGAACTGAAAGCTTTGGCAGCATTCCTGTTCCCTATTCATCACTGTGTGACACAGCTCCTGATGAACACACCAATATGAATGTAGCCATCCTTGTAGAGTCTGTTGATGATGAGGGTGAGGATGAGGCCAATGTTGCGGGAGTTGTAATAAGTTAAATAGATGATCCATCCACAGGACAGAATGGTGGCTGGAAGACAAAAACACAGTGTGGTCAGGTTTGTTAATACAAGGAATAAGACAAAAAACATTTCTGAAGTTGTCTGACGCTTGGAATAGTTTGCTCATATACAACACTATAGTAGGCTTGTATTTTCAAATATGATAACTAACGCTAATTTGGCCTCTTTTAAGTCAAACTCTTAAAATATACATGTAAATTACCCTGTTGTTTATAAGGTGAACAAACTGTGATTAGTCCTTTGAACACAATGCGCCAGATGCTACACTTCCTGATATGACAAAGACCTATTTGCACAGAGAAATTACTGCAACATTACAGTCGTAGTAGTCACACCAGTAACAGATTTGGAAACCTTTTCAAAATTCCACCCAAAAATGTTTTTTTTTTTTTTTGTTCTTCACAGGAATATAGCAATGCACCTGGAATTCATGTAGTAAGCTACTTATTCTTTCATATCTGGGCTGACAGCTGGGTTTTAATGCTGCACTTAAGGTTTTGTTTGATTTCTTTTCCTTTTTCCCCCAAAAGATTTTTGTACACCAACAAAAACTTGGGTCATAAGTGACGACTGGGAGAAATTACTTTTGTATGAGTCCATACATTGCTTCTTAGGAAAATCCTACATAGTGTATCTTTAATATATGAAATATAAATCAAAAGTACTACATTTTTTCACATAGTTAAGACCAAAGGAAGTGATAACACATCTTTTATGAAGCTGCTAAGCCGCTAAAATGCAACTTGATCCAGCGCTGACAGGTCTGCACTTTACATGTGACAGATAAGTTGAAATTTCAAGAATAATATCTATTGATGTGCCTGTTTTTCCCACAGTGCAGAGACAGACTACTTACCGACGAGGAGCCAGATGAAGTTCGAGTTGTGCTTGTTGAGAAAGTCATCCAGGTCCCCGAAGCTGGGGAAAGTGCTTTCATTGTTTTTGGCAACATGCCCGTCCATGGCTACAGGCTCTCAGTCTGATACCTAAAACTAGAACAGGCAAATTTTACATTACTTCCATAGCACATGAACAGAAGAGAAGATTTACTGTAGCACCACAGCAAAGAAAGCCAAAGTGACACATTTTACAAGATGTATTTTAAAATATTATTAATGCACCAATGGGTGCTGCATAGGTCTTCCAGGAAGACTTATTAGGACTTAATTCTAAAATTAAAGTGGTTGTAAATAGAACTGTACGTCATACAAATACAAAGCCATGGGAAAATAAACAACACAATTTCAACATACACCTATTTAACACAGGTGTGAAAAGGATGAAACTGTAAAATATGATGATGCTATCAAATGAGTCAAATGCTCCAAGTAGAGGTGCAAATTTTAAGCAATTTCTTAGGCTCACAAAATATCAAGTGCAAGACATCAGTCTCACTATTTTCGTGTTGAAGTTATAGAGCAAAAACATTTTGTCTGTATAGTCAATGCTGAGTAATATACATAGATTGTTCAATGTCTCACTATGCTCATGAGAAAATTTCCGTTTTGCAAAGGTAATACTGCAAGGGAGGAACAGACATTGTGAGAGACTGGTTAGATGAAGAGCTGTGGGTAAAAGGTACATTCTTTATCTCAAATAATTTTGCATATGGTGCCAACATATCTTAAAAAAAGGTAAAAGTTACCTTAGCATACAACTGTATCAAGCAGTTTTTAAATTGTTGTTCAAGAATTAAAATAATTATAGTATACTTAAAGGGACAGTTCAGCCCAAAATCAAAAATACATATTTTATCTCTTATCTTTAGTGCTGTTTATCAACCTAGACAGTTTTGGTGAGTTGCCGATTGTCTGAAATATCTGCCGCAGCGATGTCTGCCTTTTCTTGAATATAATGGAACTAGATGGCACTCAGCTTGTGGTACTCACAAAGACAAAAAAATACATGTGAAAAACAACAGCAATGTCTCTTTCTAGGAATCATGAACCCGCTACTCAAGATAATCCACAGACCTTGTTGTGAGCAGTTTCATGTAGGAACTACATTCTTTCAACCAAACTACACCCGTCAACCGTATCACCTCACAGAAGGAAGCATGCATCTACTCATGTACGAAAGGCTCATGTTCATGACAGCAAAAGATGTCAACATTTATGGCTGCCTCCTTGGCTGAGCTGTGACATTAGCTAGCTCAGTGGTGTTCAGCAACAGTAAGGATGGTAATCAAGAACCTGTTCCAAATTATCTGATCCATTGGAATCATAGAGCTTATCAGCTCCTGTTATCAATGCAGGCATGTTTGCACATTGTCAAACAATGACATTAAACTCATGTGTCCACGCCACTGAAAACTTGTAATAAGAAGGAGTCAAGCCAGAAAGGAAAAAACAATCCAAACTGTGGCTTAATTTCACAAAGAAAGATGGTGCTGTGCAGTGCTACCTGAAAAGTCTGTCAAACGATCATTTTCAGTAAGGGTGGAAATAACAGCAGTGAAGCATCTTCCTACACAACATAAGCCCAAATTCCAGAAATATCATGTATTTGACACTCTATACACGAGTGCTACTGCTTCCTGACCAAGCAGTGTGTCCATTACCAAAGATAAATATCCTGTCATAATAACATTAGAGCCGCACAGGCAGACTTTGTAGATTTTTTTCTTAGTCTAAGAAAACAAATGCTGCACAAAATTCTGTCGCTTCATCTAGACTTTGTTCAGACTCAGAGATAATATAACATTTGCACTGACGCTGAAAACCTGTGTTTTTGCTACACAGAATATTTATCAGGAATTAAGGACAGCAATGGCTCAGAAAGTAGAGCAGGTCATCCACTAATTGGAAAATCAGCGGTGTGATTCCCTGCTCCTCTAGTCCGCATGTTGAAGTATCATCATGATACTGAACCCAAAATTGCGCTTTGTTGGTGTGTGAGTGTGTGTGGATGGTTACCACTGAGTCGCAGGTGGCACTTTGTATGGTAGCCTCGGCTACCAGTGTGAGAATGTCTTTGCCAATAGGTCAATTTGACATTTAGCGTAAAATCAAACTAATAAGCAAAATTGATAATGGTATTGCTATTAATAAAATCTTTTCAATTCCCATCCGTAGATGGCAGTAGATGCACACTTCCTTCTGGTGATACGGCTGGCAGGTGCAGGTCAGTAGACAGAAAATAGTTCCTACATGAAACTGCTCACAACAAGGTCTATGGATTATTATGAATAACCAGGTCATGATGTCTGAAAAGTTACATTGCTATTGAGTGTTTGAAATGTTTGTTTTTTTCTTACACTTTGAGCATCACAAGCTGAGTGTCATCTAGTTCCATTGCACTAGAGAGAAGGCAGAAATCTTTACAGCCAATATCATCAACACTCAGCAACTCACACCAAAACAATGATAAATAGCACAGCAGGTAAGAGGACAAATATTTTTTTGATTTTGGAGTAAACTGTCCCTTAAAAAAAAAGGCTTGCTATGTATAACACCACATGTGATCATCATTAGCTATATATGTGTGCACGTGATGAGGACATAGGCTGTGTTTCGTGATGTGGACTTTGCTTCTACAGGGAGGATTATTTTATTTTGTTTGTGTGTGGCCGGAGGCTGGTGGAGGTTGTTGCACATTAGTGGGTTTGTGTGTGTGTGCATGGCTCCAAGTGTATACTGTGATCCCAGTCAGCCCATGCTTAGGAGTCAAAAGCTCAAATACTATTACGCACACAGACTCTCACAAACACAAATCCTCATCTAATCCACCTTAAATGACGTTGGCTGTAAAACCACTGAGATATAACCAAACCCAGCACTCTCTCTTACAGAAAACGCTCTTTCTAGATTTGCCTTTTTGACAAATAATTTAAGACACAAAATATGATTCACTGTTAAATCTGACATTCTGAAGACCTGGATCTCACAGGGGATTCGACAAAAGATACCTGCCGATGCCAATCCAATTCTGGCTGTTGCATTTGTTTACTATGTCAAACCAGGAAGGAGGCAAATGCACATTTAGCTGGTCAACTTTACTTCAAAGAAAGAAAGAAGTTTTTGAAATCACAACCACAATTACTTCACCTAAATGTAACATACTGTATGTATACATAATTATCTGTGTATATCTCTCTACGCTACCTGACTGTGATTCGGTCCATTTAAACTGATCACAGCACAGGTATTCCTGTAAGGCAGGTTCATGTTCTGAGTAATCCCCTACATGAGTTATGAGATATGAGCACAGAGTATGCTGCCATCCCAGAAAGATCAGTGCTGTCAGTGACTCATCACAGGTACCTGAAACCTGAGTGTTTTCAGTTTTGGTTAAGGAGTGCTGACTTAAGTACAGTGAGGAGAGGGATTCTGTCAGCTACAGCAACTACTATTCATTTTCACCAGCTCACACAGCTGCTTCCACAGCTGCTCCAACACTTACTCATGCTAACGACCCTCCCAACAGATACTGTACACATCGGACCAAACGCAGTGCCAACAACTAACCTACAAGAGGACAGTTTCGGAAAGTAAATGTTTATTTCATTGTTACAAACTTAATAGGCGGCAGAGAAACGTACATCTAAACCAGGGGTAGACAACCTACAGCTCTGGAGCCACATGCAGCTCTTAAACCTCTCTCCAGTGGCAACCTGTTGGTTGGACCAAAATATATATATATATACATAATTATTGTAGGCCTAGAGAGATTGTTAGTCTCCAATTGTAAAAATGTGTAGCCTATACACTGAATTAAAAAAAAAAAAAAGGTTTTTACATTTCAACAACTAAAATCTGCATCATATGTCCAAGCGTGACACCTTTTCCTCTAAATTTTTCAGACCTCAATAGCGGTAGCTAAGTTTGAGTCTCCCTAGACAGGCTAGCTATGGGTTCCAAGTCCAAAAAGGAAAAGTCTCGGAGGAAAATAGAGAATTCAATAGTGTCTGGACAGACTCAGTTGTTGGCTTTCACTGCCAACTCTTTAAAGTACCAAATAATCATAAATATCCCACTGTGTAGAAGAGGCACCTTGCTCATTTCATTTAATTAGTAATATTGATTGGCTAATTTAAACTTAATGCCCTGTGCTACCCTCATATAAGGCTTAAATATATTTTGCAGCTAAATATGTTTTTTTTTTCCAGTCTGAAATGGCTCTCTTGACAGTGATAGTCTCTTGCTGACCCTTGATCTGAACAGTCACTGTGGAATTACTTATGGTTCTTAATAATTCATAAAAAAGAGCAGGCAAACACTGCACAATAACACTTGACCACAAAGCATGTCACAGGTAAACAAACTAGCCTAAATATTGAGGCTTAGACTGCTGTTGCTGTAAGTATGTTAACGTTGAAAACAACATAGTTGAACTAAATGGATGCACTAGAATTACCTACTAGTCTGTAGCAAATCTGTCTTGCAGAACTGACCCTGCTCAGCACGCCAAACTGCACTAAAAACCCGGCTATTAACTTGAATCTGACCTTGCTTATCAGCATAATACACGCCTTTGTGACTCTGACCTTTTTGGAGTTGGTGTAGACTGTTATTTGGCACACTCCTGACTCACAAAGGAACAGTTCAGCCAAATTAAACGTTTAATTCAAATCACTTTAGTTGCTGGTTAAGGTACTGTATGTCCCTTAACGTTAAACAAGACGACGGGGATGACAAGAGCATAGGAATCAGTAACTTAGTGGGAGTACGTGACTGTCTTTTGGCTTTGTTTACATATTAAAATGGTAAAGCTATCGTTGACACTGTTCTCTATCTTGACATAAAGCTGTGTGTTTCGCCAAAGTTACACATGAACATGGCTGAATTAACCATTCACTTGACTTCATATGTAATTCTGAATCCAGATCCATACCTGACACTCACCACACACCTAGCTAACGTTGGCTAATCCCAAGTCTTTCCTGGGCATTATCCTCAACACAAGCAACACAAACGAACTGTACTCTTACATGTTTCATTTGTTGGCGTTTGAAACGTTTGTACATCGGGCTGCTGACCCACCCGGTGCAGTCGGTCAGCTTCTTTGCTAATGACGTTTTAGCTTGTGGATAATGCAGTTATTAAGCTAACCGCTAAATATCATAACGTTAGCATTGAGGTTAGCTAGCAAGCTTACGACAGCAGGCCGCACCCTTTAACTTCTCCTTTTCCAAACTGTGAAAACAAGTCACTTGGTTATTGGAAAATACCTTAATGTTCTCGATAAAGCATGTGGTTTCATCTTTGCTCCAGTTATTGAGGAGTTGCTGTCCTTTTGTCGCGTCCGACATGGGCATAGCTAGCATCCTCTGTTGAATATTTACCTGGCAGGCGGCCAGTTTGCATCTCTTCCTGTTCAGCCGAGAGCAGTCATAATATTGACCAATAGGAAAAATGGCAAGTCAGAGACTGACCAATGAGAGAAGAGTATGAACGAGGCCACGCACACAGTTGACAGACAGTTTTACCTACCTATCAACTTGAATGTTTTTATAGTAGAGGGATTTGAGCAGAGCTGTTGTGATGCTGTATTGGTAAAAATTTGTTGAACCCACAGCAAGCTCAACAAGATTTAGACTTTTTAAATTCTCTGTTTATTAAAGTTTTCCACAGTATAATAACCAACAACAACAGCAGTATTAAAAATAAATACAAAAAAGAGAGTTGGCTACACACACACACACACACACACACACACACACACATACTTATCAGAGGGGGTGGCTGGGGTGTGACTTCTTTTTTTAAATTTTTTTATTATTCTTTTTTTTTTCTTTTTCATTTTGACAGTCCCAAGGCTACTAATATTTTTCCTTCCCTTCCATTTTCCCTCCGTGAGTGACTGGCAGAAAATGCAAGACCCTGTCTCCACTGTAAATGATTTTTTAGAAACTTATTTACTTTTACTTATAACTTTTTTAAAACTTATCCTTTGATGTTCAAAAGTTAAGAGTTAATATCTGAAGATGAAATCCTAGAGTTGTCAAAAGCTTTGGTTTTTCACTCTAGTTGTGCATGCAGGCTAGCTCTTGCAAGCAGTTTATTTTTGAGATGTAGCATAAAGTGATTTTGATAAAATATTACTATTATAACCTCAGATTTGAATATGTTTTTTTTAAATTATTATTTCTGACATAAGCATTTGTCACACATGAACATACAAGGGTCGTAAGAAAATTCAAAAATCTGACAATCATTTCTGTTTCTACAGTTTCTGGCTATAATAAATGGTGTAATTTTGGCAATAAAACATTGGCATGTTTTCTTAAAAAAAAAAATCAGTGGTAAAATAAATACAAAACCATTGAAATTTCTATGCCCCTCCCCTAAGCAAAAATAAAACATAAGTGCCTCCCCAATGCTTAAAAAAAATTATTTGACATGCCTCCCCCTTTTTGTGCCACCCCACCCACCCTCAAGTAACCAAAAGTCCCTAAAAACTAGAAAATAAAAGAATCCACACAAAACTTTTTTTTAAATAAAACAATAAAGAGCAAAGAAATAAATATGATTTATTAGTTTGTTAGTTTTCAGTGTTAAACTAAAAGCATTGACCAGGAGATTTAATCTCATTTAGATTCTAGATCAAGCCCATTTCTGCACAAGCCAAGAGGGTATTCAGTATTCAATGCGAACTATATTTCCTACACTGAAATATTTCCCTCATCCAGTGAATATATATATATATATATATATATTGTGATAACCCTATCATCTGTCACCTAGAGTGTAGCTGCTGGGTGTGGCCTACTTGACTCTCCCTGCATGTGGCCTGATTGCAACTCAGT
>JAPZEB010000007.1:26255371-26283125 GCA_029783705.1 Chaetodon striatus
TGGACTGCCGGTGGGACATGCTTACATGTTTCAGAGTCAATAAGATGGTAGATGTAGTTGGTGGGCTCTAAATTACAATTGTAGATTACTGTCCACTGACATTGCATCCCCAAAAATATCGTATTCTAGAGAAGTGTTCTTTCCTGCCATCATATTGAAACAGAAAGTGTAATTTGTAGGCTGGTTGAGTAACATATTCAACACACTTTATGCTTACATATTAATATATTTTAGCTGACAAGGCTTTATAAGTTCTCTATAAGGCAGCATATCTCCTCTGACTTCCACAAGGCTTTTCCTTTTTCTTGGGACTGGTAAAATATTTAATTTAAAAGAATTATAAAATGACTTTTTATTTTTTGCCATTTTAATATTATATGTGTTAGTTTAGTTAGAGAGACAGGCTGGCTGTGAGACGTCACCACAGTCTATGAGTCAGATCCACCCCTTGCTACTCCACATCTTCACCGTTGTCCAAATATGGTCACTTCTGGCTCCCAAAATGCCAAAGTGCCGAACTTTAGGCTTCAAAACATGAGTCCACAAACCAATGGGTGATGTCACAGGGGCCACATCCATTATTTTATACAGTCTATGATCTACAACCACGGTGCTTTGAGCTAAATGCTAATGCTAGCATTCTAATGTTTATGATAATTCAGTATAATTACATGTTCAAAATCTTAGCTTAGTGTGTTAGCATGCTAACATTTGCTAACTACTCAGGCCAACAAGTAAGTTCACGCTGATGGTAATGTCATGCTGGACAATGAAAATTCTGAGGTGATCATAGAAGAAAAGTCAAGGATCAAACTTCCTAGAAGTCATCTTGAGGGGGGCAAGAATGTACCAAATTCATGGCCATCCCTTCAATAGCTGTTGAGACATTTCACTCAAAACCACAAATGTCAACCTCATGGCAGCGCTACAAAAAAGCTAAGAAAATCACTAGTCATTAGGATTCATCCTCTGCAGACCATAAATGTACGGGCATTTTGGCCAATCGATCTGGTAGATGTTGAGATTATTCCTCCGGATGCGTGAAAACTTTGATGCAAGAAGAAAAGTCAAGGGATAACCAAGGTCATTGGGATTCATACTCAAGGGACCTAGAATGTTTTTCCTTTTTTTTGCCAATCAAGTGGATGCTGAGATACCTCACAGGCTGAGTGAAAACTTTGATGCAAGAGGAAAAGTCAGGGGATCAGCGGTCAGTGGGATACATACACTGGGGACCATGAATTTTTTATGGTAATCAATAAAATAGTTGTTGAGGTACTTCAGTCTGGACCAAAGAGATGGATCAGCCAAAGTGGACATACAGCAGTTAGCCCATAGTTAATTGGTTGAGGTATTTTTTGAAGCCCTGCTTCAGTCTGAGCCATTCCTATAAACAACTTCTCCCCTGCAACAGTGGATTCTGTGATTTTTTTTTTTAGCCACTGCTATCAGTTATGTTCCCAAAATGTCAAACTTGGGAGCCATAAGGAACAAATACAGGAGCCCATTTGATTTCCTGTTCTATTCCAAAACAATCCAATGTCAAAGCACCAGAAACAGTTAAGGCTACAACATCAGCTTCTGTTTTATCTCTAAGAATTGCCAGAACTCTAGGGTACTACGGGTATTTAGTGTAAGAAGCTGTTGTCATGCCCTCCTCCAGTCACAACAACAAAGCCTCCCCAAAGAACACGTAGGAGTCGTTTTACTGAAAAGGTGCCAAATATCAGGCTCAAAGCTTTTCCCTGCCAATCAAGTCTTCCCCTCAAGACCAACCTATTTTGGCAACGGCTTTAAAAGAGACCGTATCTCACATGAATTCCTTTTTCTGTCTTCTTGTGAATTTTATTTCAGCTAAATTCCTGTAGGAGGTCCTTGATACAGTTGCTACAGATATTCTATTAGTAATTAACACAGCTCCCTCACTTTTGGCTCAACCCCCTCCTGTTTTAAATATGCAACAGTTCAAGGCCCTCTAGAGGACACCTAATTATAATTTTCTTGCTTGAGGCAATTATATATAGACTACAATCTTCAAGCTGCCTTTTTTCATCCAGTAGTTTAAAGAAGGCGGTTAGATATCATTTATGGATAGCCACATCTCAGAGAAACTGCAGAAAAGGACTTCACGGTTCATGAACTGCCTCAGTCAAAGTTATTTCCGCCTCACTGATTAATCCACTGTTTTACCATATTCTTTTCAATTTTAATACTGTCTGACCCCCACAGACCAGTGTTATCATAATGTTATTCAGCTCCGTCTTGAAAAGGTGATTAGCTCCCAAGTGTTCTGATGGTGTGTATCTGATCGATCGATCTGATATGTTTGCTCTCAGGGTTAATTTAAAACCAATGCTGCTTTCAGTGCATACTGCATACCTGCACTCATCCTCAACAGGACATCACTGTGACTCACACAACTCTTTGCCAGATCTTATACGTTACTTTATCAAGTACTTTACATTATGACATCATGCACTGAATGTCTTCAACTTTCTGCAGTAAAAGAGGAAATATGAAGTACATCTGGCACATTCAGTTCCATTAACCTTGTTAAGTACAGTCTGGTTATTGGCCAGCCAAAAGAGAGTTTGCCTTTAGATATTAGATGTTTGACTTAGACTTCCAGTTCCATCAGCAGTGTTGTAAAAGTTGATGGTGACTTTAAGGGCCCAGAGAGAGGGCACACAGAAGCTCCACTTACAGGGAGTCCAACCTTCCAAGGCAATATTGATTAAAAATAATCTTGCTTGTGGCAAAGCACTGATCAAATTAAATATCCAACACATTAAACACTAAAAACAATAACACTTTGCTGGTATTTTACGCCACTTTAGTGTGCCTGTTCATCCAATTTAAGGTGTTTTACCGATTTGCCTTTAAGGTACAGCTCACTGTCCCTGAATATATCTCACAGCTTTTTTACTTCATTGAGTCAGAACGATCCTCATATCTGGAGGTGACTGGTCCTTTGTTATCATGGACCCTTCAGCAGTGGAATTTGCCTATTGAGGAGCTTCGGCTGGCCAACGTCAATCTCAATCATCGGCTATGATAGCTGATGATTGAGATTGACATTGGCTATCATTTAATGATGATTAAGTCTCTGGGGTCAAGGGCAAATATTTTGGGCTCATCCAGTATAGCCAATGGATATCCGAGCCAAGAAAGACTTCCTCTTCCATGCGCCGGTCACTTTGGCATATCTCCATGAACAGGTTGCTGCATATGAGTGCGGATACATTTTTATAAAAGCTGGTATAGTGCTAACTTGGCATCAGACGATAGAAGGTTACAAGACTGCATTTTGGCGAATGCGTGCTGCCTCTCCACACAAACTGTTCACTTGCAACTCAAACGTGATTGGTCAACACTAGTCAGACTACAACTTGACTACAAACCAAAACTAGAACACTTTCAGTACATAAATGTTGTACTGTTGCCACAGATTCTACAAACACATGCAAATATTTGCTCCTAGAGATTAGGCCAACCTTGACATCAGTTTTTGTTGTTGTTTCTCTTGACTGTAGACCAGCAAGGTGGCTAAACACTTATCGGTATGTTGGTCAGCTCCCTACTTTGGTACAGCCTGGAAAAACTTCACAACTATTGGATGGTCTTCGCAGTTTTCATTTGTTCACTAAATTATTTCAACACTTAGATAGATGTATTGCCACAAAATCTTGTACAGACATTCATGGCTCCTATCAGAAAATTCATTCTAAGGTCTTTGATGATCCAGACTTTTTCTTGTCATGTTCACATTTGTGATTTTAAATGAAATGTCCTGACAAGTACTGGCTGGATTGTCGTGCCATAAAATCTTGTAGACATGTATATCCCGATCAGGATGAAACGTAATATCATTGGTTATCTGCTGACTGTTCATCTGGTGGCATCATCATGTCAAAACTTTTTATCATCCAGGACTTTTTAATAACCAAACACCTGCAAAACTATTGACAATCCCATTAGCCTCTGCATTTTTTTGTTTGGTGCTAGTTAGCAAATGTTAGCGTGCTAGCATGCTAAGCTAAAATGGTGAATACGGTAAACATTAAGCCTGCTAAACTTTGGCTCAAAGCACTGCAGTGTCCAAGCACAAACACAAAGAGCTGCTGGCATGGGTACAGACTGTTACTCTTGTTCTCAGCTCTACAGCAAATAAAAGCAAAGTACAATCTGCTTTGTACAGAAATAGTGGAGTTCTGACATCCTGATCGCAGAATGAAGTCCTGCTGAGAAGCGTGTGCAGACAATCCTGGCTCACAATCTGAATCATACATAGGCTTTGAATGTCGTATACAGCCCCTTTAAATTTGTTACTACAGTCTTTATTATTTATCGCTCCATCTGCACGTGTAGACAAGATTATTATAATAAAGTGAAAGGAGAGGAAACAAAAAGATTAAATGTAGAAACATGTCTGTCATTTCACGCATTTCTGATAAAAACATTGCTGAACTGTTGCTCCAAGTGGGAGCAAATGTTCTGAATTCAAAATTATATGTTTATGTAGCTGGAGAACTGCGAAACATTATGATCTCAACATATTACAATTCCAATTTTGGAAGCAATACTCAAAGCACATAAACAAGATTGCTTGACTTTAAGACCACCAGTAAAGATGAATCATCCTAACAGCAAATAGCTGGGTTGTTGCAATGGGAGGAAAAAAAAAATCAGTGCAAATCCATTTTACGCACAGCTGGGTAGATGCATTTAATGATGATGCTCACTGTCAGTGACACACACAGATCTGCTTTGTCAGGAGGGATTGTGCTAAGATTTCATTTACAGTGCTTTTGTCGGTTTCTTTAATGAAACCCCGGAGCTTCATGATTACTCACAACCTTTTCATAATGGTACTTGAGCTGCACCATTCACATTCAGCACACATGTTCATTAATTGAATTTCTAAAAAAAAAATCCATAAGTTCAAAGGTTCTGAGGTTATTGTATAACACAGGCAGTAAAGAAACTAATAACTCATGTTTTAATAAATAGAATTTTAAATTAAATTGCAAATGTCCTGGTGGGCACCTCAGCCAATTTTAACACCATAAATTAATACAGACCCTTTATTAACAGAAGGCATAGGGTGCATGAATAATTCATCCCGCTGAGAATAATTTAAGTCTTCTAAAAACATTAAGCTCACATTATGCTTACAGTTGATCAAGGCAATATATGAAAACTTAATTCTAATGGCTCAAAACAGCAGTAACAATCAATCTTTGAGATTATGCCTTGAATTGATCAAGACACACAAGGCAGGCAAAAATTATTTTTGTCATTTCAGCTGAGCAGAAACATATATTCAGGCTAATGCTTGTCTCATGAATACACATGTGCATGCATTGATATAACAATAAAACAAACCAAAGACAACATAACATCTGGTTCCATTAACCGTCCAATACAAAAAGTGCAGGTGAAGGATGGAGTCAGAAGCTCATGAGCACGTCTCGTTCTTGCATGCTTGTGTAGAACGGCTTCCCGAAAACGAACGAGTGCAGCCCCGCTCTCAGCTTCTCAGCGAAAGCCATTACAATGTTCAGGTCTCCCTCAACAGTCAGATCCAGGTCCGTCTTTAAGTTACGCAAGGATCGAAATGGCTTCTTCCCCTTTTGCCTGTGAAGAAAAGAGGAGAGGCTCTGTAGTGTAACTGTTAACATCCTACAATACTCGGGGTCAGAGGATTTACATTAGCATCTAGTTGGGCTGCAGCTGTGCGCAGGCATGCCATGCCACGATGAATTATGTATGCTGCTACAGGATGGCAACTGAGCATAAACAATGTTGTCAAGGCACCTGTAAAATAGCATGCCCTCCGACCTCAGGCTGTTAGCAGCACCATAAACAAGACTGTTTTTATCCTTTCACACGAGCGCACAAATAATGGTTTTGCCTGTGTTTTTTCTGTTGTCTCTGGAGTGAGAAACGTTCAGGCATTTACTATGAAGTCAGAATAACACCTGTGGAACCCTTTTAGACAGGAGGTAAAAATAAAAATCAAAGTAAACATTTTGTAACATCATGGCAACAACATCCGTAGTCTGACTCGCAGGATGGAGTCTGTAGAACTGTACTGAATAGTTCGAGGCTTCATTCATAGGGTTGACATTCAAATTAACGTATAAGTAAGGGCGGGGCCTCTAAGAGTGACAGGCTGTCTGCTGATAGTGTCTTCTGCTTCTCAGGTAGAGCCACCCCTCGCTCCTCCACAGCACCAGCCTTTCGCCCAAATATGGTCACTTAAGGCTCCAAAAAACCAAGATGGCGACAACTGAAATGCCAAACTTAAGGCTTCAAAACGGGAGTCCACAAACTAATGCGTGATGTCACGGTAGCTATGTCTATTATTTTATAGTCTATGTGCTAAACGCTACACTATGTTCACCAGCTAGTTGCTAACTTTGTCTGTTGCTTGGTGCTGTGCAAGTAGTACACAGTGGGTTTATCAGCATCATCAAACTGCTGACAACTGCTGTTGGAAACAATGCTGATGAAAGTGATAGCAGTGCATCAAAACAGTAAAGACACGGGCCGCAAAACCAAAACAATGAGCTGACACACTGACAGGAAATATTCTGTACAGCTCAGGGAAGCAGCAGAGTTGGGTGGGAATTGTCTGTAGGTTCTATGAGCAACCCCTTTCGCTTTACACATTATTATTTGATCTATTGTTAATACATAAACATTCATCAGCGCAGCTTTAACATTTTTAATGTGATGCCACAAAATGAATGTGCTGTTTGGAAACACAGGGGAACAAAAACTAATGGAGCCATGGTGTGATTAATTTTAGGTGTACAAGCAATTTGTTTGCACAGCATTTACTGATGCAACAATTCAACCGCTGTTGGTAACCCTGGCTCTAGCATGTAATACTGTGTCACTTAGTTTGTACTATGCAGTGTTAGCATAAATAATGTTCTTAAATTATGTTATTAGAATAAATTCCCCTCAAGAACAGCAACATTACAACCAACCAGAAGTAACAGGTGCGAGGACCAGGAGTTACAAATCTTCCAGGCTGCTTACAAACTTGTGCACAATAGAGAAGAATTGGCTCAAGTGTCCTCAGATGTCTTTTATGAACAGGAGAAAAGCCAAATCATGTAGAAGTAAAAAAACAAACAGGGAGCGACTGCTGTCCTAAAGGAGTGGGAAGGTCAGTCCACTGTTGGAGAGCACAGAAGGAGATGAGTCAAGCCCAGATGGAGCGATGACCAGGTCGCCACAGGGACAGTGGCACGAAAAAAAATTCGAGAAAAGCTGAAGAAACGGCAGGCCGCAGTGTTTCGGATGAATTGTTGGG
The DNA here is from genome assembly GCA_029783705.1 of Chaetodon striatus. NCBI lineage: Eukaryota > Metazoa > Chordata > Actinopteri > Chaetodontiformes > Chaetodontidae > Chaetodon > Chaetodon striatus. The sequence continues at coordinate 26,262,699 of JAPZEB010000007.1, forward strand.
GCTTAAGAAGGTGGTTCTGAGAGCTGAGACAGAAGGGGGTTACTGTACCCTGATGGGACTAGAGCGTGACCAGAGATACAATTATTTCTAGTTCTTTTACAAGGAACTGAACAAGGTCCCCAGAGAGAGGATAATTCCACGGATTTAGGAGACTGTAAAGCTACAGTACTGGTTTCTGACTTGTTTAATAATTTAGTGAATGTCCTAGTAACTGCCTAAATAAGAGACACATTAATGCAAAGTCTGATGTGAGCCCATCAAAAGCAACCAGGTCACCTTGCCACCTGGCATACAGTCTCATATCTGCGCCTCAGGAGGGGGGGCAGAGAAGTGAGAATTTCTTGTCAGTGATCAAATGAAGATCATAAAAACATCATTTAGAGCTTTGATGATGATGAGGGTCTCTCAGATGTTGAGCTGTGGCGACTGGGAAGGCCGTGACATGTGCTTTGCATCATTTTCTCGCTCGTCACATTATTCACCAAACACGTGCAATGTAGATGGGGGAGCTGTCATTCTGAGATGATGCTAAGGATTCATCACGCTGCTTGACAATAAGCTGCCTCCTCCCAGTTTCTTCCCAACACCAATCACAATCATAAACCAGTCCTGTGAGCCTGACTCACCATCAACCAGGCTATATTTTTTCTCATGCCTTATACAGTATATTTGGGTGTGTACAAACTAGGGCTGCATTGGTGATTAATGTTTGGTTTTTTTCTGAGTATTCATTAAGTCTTTCAACCTTACTCTTTGTCTAAACTGGGGGGGGGGGGTTCACATTGTGTCATTGTGTAATCTGACTTCTGTTTTACAGCAAAAGTGTGACTACTTTGCTTATTATTGCCAACTTTATCACTTTATCATTTTTTACATGCTAAAAAGCTGTTTTTAAGTTAAAAAAAAAGCTGTTTACGTTTTTTTTGTGACAAAGTAATGCTTTTGTTTTTGCAATTTTTGTCCTTTAAAGGTCCTCGTTTTAAGTGCCATGTTTGTAATTGGGGTTTCTAGTAGAACATGTTTACATGCTTTTATATCGAAAAGCCCCACATTTTTCTCAAACTGTCTGCCTCAATTTACCCATCTTCACCCTCTGTCTAAAACGCTCCATTTTATTGCCTGTCTCTTTAAGCCCCCCCTCCTGAAAAAGCCCAGTCTTCTGTGATTGGTCTCCGTTTCCAGGTATTCTCTATTTGCGCCTTAGGTGTCTTTGCACCATCACTGCACCCTGCGAATGACTGTAACAGCACTGTCCTGGCACTTCACATCTTTTTTAGATCGTTTAAATTAAATGGCATTGTTAGACAACGACTTGGGTCCATGTTGAGGCTACTTCCTGTCAGGTGGTGTCATTCATGAAACATAGCAAAATATTCCGACAGGAAATATTAATGGACCCAGTGAGAATGTTTATGTTATAAAGTTTGAAACCGTCTGTATAGTTGTTACATCACAAATTCATGATGTCATAACAGCTCGTTTTAAAGGAAAAGTTTGTGAATTTCTCTGTGGTTTTACTGTTTTGAGACTTTCTCAGTATTTATATGGCACCTTTACCTGCTTTATAATTAAAAAAGACATGGGACAATATGGGACCTTTAATGGTCTGCTTCTGAGGAACAAGTGAGACCCACTGCTCAGCGGGCGACTGAGAGGCAGAGAGAAACAGCGGGAATTAACAGCGTGTTACAGACAGCTTATTTTCACATCCAGTCTAACTTGTGGAAAGACTAACTGAGGCAGTTTTCTTGTTTCTATTGAATTTGAATGTGTTTAACGATGTGCTAACAAGGAAATTAAGGTAGTCTTAGCTCTGTGAAAGAGAGAAACTTGAATTCAGAAGGTGTATAGTACTATTTTTCTGTATAACAAGGAATATAGAGAAAGAAATATTTCCTCTCTCAACATTTTGTGAGTTTATTCTGTTCATTTATTAGGCTAAAAAAAATTAAAAGAGCATATGAAATGTGGCAAACTCACCACTTGAACACATCTCCCAGCTGAAGAAAGCGACACTACATTCTTTAAAAATGTTCTCATATGTGATTTCAGGTCGTTTTCATATGTCATCCTCCCTGTCACTGATGGCTGATGGATGTGGTACAGTAAAACCATCCAATCACTGCAGTATAGCTGCTGAATGTTCCCAAATTTTGTTTAATGTTTACAGTGCCAACTAGCGCTGCTAGCGCTTAACAGGAACAATAAATATAACGGTGTTATAACTGGAAGGGAAGAGTGGGCATAGCTGCATAAGTTTCAAGAGCTAAAGGTATCATCTGCAAATTGCTTGTTTCATTTTACAAACAGTCCAAAACACAAAGATATTAAATTTACAATGATACAAAACAAGCATAAAGAGTAAATCAGCAAATAAGTCTGGCATCATCACAAGCCTAATTCTGCTCTGCATAAAAATGTCAGCAGTACCAAGGGTGCCACACTTCTACAGTCCTGAATGTACAGCTTAATGTCTATTTATGTTTAGTCTAATATTGTATAGTTTGCTTTATTCTATTTGAACAATCCCTGAACTACTAAAGCTCTGCAATGGCAGATTATGTCTTCAGCTTTTTTCTGTTTCAGTCAAATGGCAAATGCATTTGGGCTTAACTGAAGAACAGACTTTTTGTGCTCTCCATGGCATACATAAACCAAATGAGGCGTGTCCCCTTTGAAGGGCAAAAATGGAAGAGGGGAATATCAAAATCATTCAAATACCTTCACTTGTTTCATCAGACAGGAACGCGGTAACCTCACCTTTGGGTGTGTTATGTTTTATAATCAGATCAGGAGTGTTATAACTTCTGTATGTGAGAACACAGCTGCACATCTGGTGTTCCAGAGAAACAGGGGGAGATCATGAATATAGATTGCCTGTTACTATTATAAAAACATGTAATCTCTACATTGTTCCAGCCTCATAAAGAGGACAGATAAGTTGTTGCCAGCTCAGCAACAGTGTTGGTTGAAATATGCTCTCACACACTCATGTATGCATACTATGCAAAATAGGAAGGCTTTGCATCTATTGTGTTATGGTAGGGTTTTATGCATATATTGTGTCACTACTGTCACATTAAAACTTATTAATAAACATGAAACATTGCACAGAAATCAGTGATGGGACGCAATTTAAAAAAAATCGAATTAATTAGAGGCTTTGTAATTAATTAATCACATTTTTATCAAATAGCAATATTTGACACAAAAAGCAAAGTTTTTCAATTCAGATAAATTTTGGTTGATGACTGAATCAATGAATAGACATTTGCGTGAACTTAATCAACAAAAATGTTTATTTTTCATTTTGCCAGAGAGTTGGTTAATTTGTCAGTCACAGACTTACTTCTTTTGGCTCTGAACCTCGTCATCTGGTCTATTGTGGTGCCAGAGTGTGGGTACCCGACCTGAGGCCGACGAGACCCAGTGGAAGCCGACGGGTTGGGCCGGGTTTGGATATCAAATCAGAAATTTTGCTTTGATTTGGCCCACTTGACATGCTGCTGCTGTGTTGTGCTATGGCCTATTCAAGTGCTGGAATTTGTTATCTACATGACAACGCCTGAACGTAACACAGCCTCCGCGCCAACTGAGTGTCTGTGCTGCGCTGCTGTGCGAGCGGCGTGTTTGACTGTGCGCGACAGCATCCTTTTGATGGTCCCTTTACACACTGTCCATGTGTGATCATGGTAAAAAGGCAAGCTGTAACCGTAGTAACAATAACTATGTCAGGTAACAAACTGCTTCAGGCTCGGGTCGGGTTCAGACTTAAAAGATAAGAAAGTCTGTCGGGTTTGGGCCAGGCTCAGTTATAACTGTCTCAGACGCGGGGTGGGTGCAGTCAGGAAAATGCGGCCCGACCATTTGCCTGTACCAGGACAGTCGTAGCTAACGTTAGCTCTGGTGTCCGTGCTCGCAGCAACATGCTTTGCATTAAGCCGATACCGTAGGCTTTAAGTGAGTGCATCAGTGTTACCGGTATGCCAGAAATTAGGCAACTGAGAAAGGTGCGATTAAATGTGTTGCTTTTTTTAATGCGTTATTTTTCCTGTGATTAATTAATCGTAATTAACGCGTCAAAGTCCTATCCCTAACATAAATATACAAAAAGTGATTTTGTGAGTTCTTATGAACATTCGTGCTGAAGAGAAAAATATTCAGATGGACCTTGATATCAGCGGATTTCCACCTGCAGATATATTATATTTGACCAATGAAATCCTTTGTTCCAAGTGATCTCCCCTTACTTATTGAGCCTTAATGCTGCATTTCAAAGCACTACCTGTTAAGACGTGGTGAAATTTTAATGTTTTGTGTTATATGTCTTGAATATATTGAATTTTTTTTTTTTTTTTCCATTGACTTGCTGACAGACAGCTGGCCAGCCACATGCGGAAAGATAGATCCTACTGCCCACACTTGGTTTGCCACTGGATAGCTAGCCTTGGCCTCTTTGTACTACTGCACACCACCCGCGTTGGCTAGGAGATAGCTAGCAATGTGCAAACAATGCTAACAGAGCTCTCAGTGATAAAACAGTCAATGCTAAGGAGGTTTACAGCTCAAAATTGAGCCGCTCACTAACCAGGGCAACCTGGGGAGAGAGTGAAAGGTGGGAAAAAAAGTTTCCACAGCCACTGCACTGCAGTAAACTGAAGTGCACCTAAATTAACCTTTAAACCCACATGTGTAACCAGTCCAAAATATTCTTGTCATTTCACCAATGAACAGTAAACCATTGACATCCTTAGTCTGGGTAGGTTTTTGTTGTTCAGAGTGGACGCCGGCACTATTCAGGAGAAAACTCTTATTTTGTTGTAGACAAAAATAAAACATTGCAACGCCGATGATCAGCACCTGACCCAGTGTGCATAGCAGTCATGCAGAAAATTCCCATCTGGGTTTTCTGTATTCCAGCACCGCATTTTCACATCATACTGGTGAGAAATGACTTTAACAAGGTAAAATTCTTTCTATGAGTGCAGGGTGCCTCATCAGTGGAAAAATGTCATCTTGCAGAATGTCTTTTTAATTAGTGGCAGTTACTGTACCCTGTAAGGCAGAAGATGTGTACCAACTGCTATCCCACCAAACAGCATGTAGGAATCATCGGACTCCATCAAAACACTCAGCAGCTGACGTTTCTCTGTGACTGCGTTTGTGCGTATCAGTAAAGCCAACTGCAGTGTTTGAGATGCATCACAGTCATACTCGTCCACTTGTTCAGAGCAGGGCTAAGGATGACTCACTTGATGCTCAGCAGAACGGTGTTCTTTGCACTACTTCTAGCCCACATGGTCACACGGAAAATATATTCCACTCTTTCTTCTCTGTGTCTAAAACACTGTTTTGGTTTAGAACTCTGAGGGTGTGCACTCACACCACACCCATGTGTTCCCGTCCTGCAGGCCCACTATACATCTGCCTGGTGTTGTTTGTGATTGGTTTCAGGGTTCTCACAAAGGACTAACAGATGTTTCTCCACTGGAGTTTATGTCCTGAGTTCCCTATCATTCTGTGTTTGGTTATTTGTCCCTCTGAGCTTGCCGTTCCTCCACTCTACAACAAACCCTTGGGATAATATTACCAGCTGCAGAGAAACACTGACATAACTACTGTGACTCCAAACTTGGAAAAGTGTATCACATCAGGCCACAGACTACATGGCTTTAGGGTGGGTCCTGTGGGGGACCAGTGGTGCTCAGTGGTGATGTCACAATCAGAGCAAGGTCAGTGGCTGCAAAGTCAAAGCAAAAACAATGGCAGACAACGAGCCAATAATCAGCAGTATTTAGACTTTCTGATGTTTTTTCAGTGGAGTGGGGTGTGTGAATGTCGTGGTCCACTGCCAAACAATAATCCTTTTTGTTATGTGGATTAAAGTCTTATTGGTGACAGCTCTTACGTTTCGTCCTCGATGTACTTGAGCAGTGTGAGGGCCTTCCTGTGGAGCAGCAGCAGGAACTGGGCCAGATAGGTGCTCCGCAGGGACAGGCCTGGCTTCAGCATGAACACCTGGGTACGACACAGGATGTCAATTAGTAGTCCAGGCTACGGCTCTGCTGGAAAAGGCTGGAATAATACAATCGCCCCTCCTTTGTGCTAACCTTGAGAAAGAAACATATTGCTGTTGTCATGAGAAAAACCTGTAACCACCACTCTGGGAGCACTTTCATAGGAACGGATGACAGGTTGTGACCCTTGGGAATAAAATCTTCTGTTTTGTATCTATGGGCTCTAGAGACTGTATCAGTGAGGTGGGAGCACATCATTCAAGTATTTGCTGCAGCCTGATACATGGACTGTTCTGTGTTCAACAGCACTGTACCACAGACAAAATATGAAAATGCATCTGTTGCTTTTAACTTCACTATAGTATACACCACAGGAAAAAACAAGTTCAGTCATAGACAGCAATAGGGAGCAAAAAACACCAAAAAATACCACTTAATTTTTATTTGGTGAATTCGTTCTTGATTTTGCAGTGCTTAAAGTAACTGTATGCAACACACAGAACATTGAAACAGCAGCAAACAAGTGTTTGCTGTGTAAAGACATAGTGGAGTATTAATGTTTTGAGCAGAAAATAAAGTCAAACTGCCTCTGTGTGTTGTAATCCGAGCTTCTCTGTCTGTTGTTGTGGTAGACGGTCCGGGCGCACATGCATGTTAGTCCCATGTGACTATCACTGCACTCATGCAGTGGTTATCGCTGATATCAGGATGTTGTTGTTGTACGCAGGTGGGGATGTCAATGGTTAACCGTTAATTGGTTAACCAAAGAGAATATTCAATTAACTGCACTGCACACCAACTGTGTCTGGTAGGAGCTAGCTAGCTAGAAGCACTGCTCATTCGGCGATTACTGCTAACAACGCCATCCCAACCCAACAGCATTGCTGTGGAAATATTGCGCCCACTCTGCGGTCTCTCCCCGGGTCGCCCTGATAAGTAAGTGGCTCAAAATTGAGCCCTTTAGCATTGTTGACTATTTTTATTAGTCTCTGTTACCTCCATTAGCACTGTCAGCATGACTAGTAATGCTAACACAGCTAACAATGCTAAAGGAGTTTTTGTGGCTCAAAATGAGGCAGTTTACTCATCAGGTTAACCTAGGGAGGAGACCAGATGGTGGGCACAATGTTTCTGCAGCAATGCGTTCCACCACCAGGACAGTGATACCAGCTGAATAAGCAGTGCCGCTAGCTAGCTAACAGTAGTTCCCACTTGAACTAGGTGGTGCAAAGTGCAGAAGAGCCAAGGAACCAGTAGAGATCAGGGCCAGAGTGCGGCTGCAGGTTGCATTTGAGATTGCTAAGCAACCTTAAGAAGCATTGCCCTGGCATTTGAGTGCGCCTGCCAAGTGTCTACATTGAAAACAATGGATGTACGGCTCCAAAAAACGCGGCCTGTGTTCAGCCCCTTGGGCAGCGGCCACTATGTTTCCACATGTTAATGCAATCCACATTTTCATGGACAACGCGGCAGTAAGGCAGTGTCACTTAATGGCCCATCTATGGGGCAGTGGAGGGTGGAAAGAAAGCCAATCTTCCCGTCTCAGCAACTGATATTTGTCTTTAGTAAGTTTGTTTTGTTGGCTATAAAGATCTATAGAATTCCTTTTGATTGTCATCACTGTAGTATCTCAAAGTTACTGCTTTCTTTTGTAGGATAGTTAACACGAGCTGTTAATGCAAAGTTTATTTCTTTTACTCATTATAATATTAAATGAATAAAAGAGACTCTATGGCTTGTTCCTGTGGACTGTGGGAGTCTCTCTGATCTGATCACTGGTTATGTGATGTAGGGTTACATTTCCTCAAAAGCTGGATCTGTTTCAACTTTTCACTGCAGGCCCCTTTCTTGAGAACTGTGTGCAAACAACCCTGCCCAAGACTCATTACACATACGCTCCGAATGTTGCATACAGCTCCTTTAACCCAAAACTTACTTTAATTTTTCTTTCTGAAGAAAAAGAACTTAGGAACTTAATCTCACTGAAACAACACACTGTAATAAAAATGCATCCAAAAACTTACATTTCTACCTCATTCTTGCATCTGTAAATTTGGTTTACTATCACTTAATGTAATTCTGACGTTTTCATCGCCTTACCAAAAAGATCAAACAGTTTTATCTTGGGTATGTCTTCAGGGTTGTGCAAAAACAAGTTGGTAAATGAGTTAAACAACTCTGAGATCCGTTGCTGATCTAATATTCCTCCACTTGCAGTGAACGAACATTTTTATCCAAATTCAAATTCAGTTGAAAGCTCTATTATTTGTTTATTTTTTGTTTTCCTGACACTATTGTTACTATTTCAGATGGAAACCATTTACATAGCTCTCACAGAACATAGCAGGTATGCCAGAACAATGTGACAGAATACATTTCAGCGATATTCATATTCCTAACTAACAGATTCCCATTGTGAGCAAAAAAAAGATATGACTCAGCCCTCCATAAAACTGCTTTTTGATTCGAATGGTGAACAGTGCTTTTATCTAAAGTGCTTTACAATTCCTCTCTCATTTTTCTCCTGAATGATGATAAATAATAAAAATGGTTGCTGTTGTGTTATCTATTATGTTACTATTTTTGATAGTCAATATGTTGCAGGGTTTACTTATTCTTTTCCCATTGTTTATGATTGGCTCAGGAGGCCTTTTTATGCTTTGTGTTTTATTGAATCAATATGAAAAAAAGGTGCTGCTGTATTCTTACCTCATCTATAAATGACTTCACCAAAGTGTCTTTATGCATGACGTCTTGAAATATATTCCTAAGGAAAAAAGGCATTGTGGTTATTATATTAACATTTGAGGACTTTTTTTTTAACCAAAAAAAGTGTGAATAAAATAGTTAATTAAAATTGCAGAACTATAACTTTGGTGTGAGGCTCACAGGTCAGGTGTGAAGGTTTCATCGGTGTGAATGATTGTGTCGGGTGGTATGTCCTCCTCGCTGTCTGTCTTCCAGAGAGCGCTGAGCTCAGAGCGCATGTAGCGCCGCTGGTTGTACGTGTGCTCGTGGCACGGCGGCATCTGCTTGACTGTGTTGATGTCGACGTCGATGTGCGTGGTCGGGTATGGGGAGTAGAGCACCTGACGGAAAGGCAGGACGAAGCTGCCCGTTGAGTCCTGGTATTTAAAAAAAAAGAAAAAAGAAAGGGGGGAAACCCACATTGAATACCTGCCAACCTTCAACCTGGTCTGTTTTTCTATGTGATATGCAACAGCAGGTTTTTATTATTCTGCTTAGTGTGTAGCAAATCTGTTCCCTTAACCACAGTCTGTCCCAACTGAGAGCAGACAGCACAGAGCACACTATGTGTCTATAAGAGGAAACAACAACAATTCAAGGCTCCTGGCTTGCAAATAGTGAAATTATTTATTAGAACATCTGACCTGCATATATAAACAAAATACAATACATCAACAAAGAAAGAAAATCAGGGCAGCTCTACCAAAACATCCTATATCCATGTCATATATGCTCAAAGAAGCTTTAATAAATAATTTCATATTTTTGCAAGCAAGAAGCTTCCCATTTCCTTTTTTGTTGTTTCTCCCTGGCCCGTTTCTCTCGTTCCCCGCTGCATTTTATGTGGAAATCTATAAGAAGATCCTGCAGGAGCTCCACAACACAGCCAATGTGCACCATACTGACTCTTTATGACTGAACTAACAAGCAGCACCATGTTTTCTGCTGCCTCTTTTGCTGTTCTTATTCTGCTCTTGTTGACACAAAGAGCCACCTGCCTGTGTGACACTGAGCCCTCATGCCTCGCAAAACAGCAGTTAATACTGTGGCAACTTGATGTTCACAAAAGCCTCAGTTCTGCACTTGACCACAAGCGATTGTAATGGACGAGAGGAACATGCTTAACATATATAATGCATGTAGATATCTTGCAGTATCTTGAAAGATCATTTGTATATTAGTTACTCTCCCCGTGTTATGTTAAATTTGTGCAGCCTTGCATGCCTAAACGGTGAACGAAGAATCCAAAAACAGCAAACATTCTGAATAGGTCATAGGGGTCCACGTTTAACAACAGCAAAAACAGTGTCAAAACATCAGTTGACACACTCTCACACAACTCGTGCAGTATAATCCAAATCTCATTTATCCAGTCGTATGCTCAGTGCTTCCCAAACACGTGGATTTTTGCAAAAGCTTTACTATTTAAAACACTTATGCATACAAGTTTTTTTGGACTGACGCTCAGTAACGTAACGTTAATTCCTAATGGTTCTCTCCTGCAACTTGACTGGATGATGTCAGCTTGGTTCAAACTAAGTGGATCATCTTGGGAATGAAACGTGGACTTGCTGGGAATGAAAAATGTTAACATGAATTGACTGGGGAAAGGAACTGATCTGTGGCCCATATTTCCTAATCTTTGGGCTTGGAAGAAGGTATCAAGTATTTTCAAATCAAAAGGCTCAAGTCCAAGTGGCGTTACAAGTCATTGGTGCTTAAGTCCAAGTCAAGTGCGAAGTCATCGAATTTGAGATTGCATCTGAATTAAGTCAAAGTCATGTGTTATACTGCGCAGGTTGTATAAGAGTTTGTAAACCAATGTTTTGATATAGTTTTGTTGATGCTACACTCTGACTCCTTTGACAACAATTCATCAAAAACAATCTTCTTTTTGGATTCTTCGCTCAACGTGGAGGCATGCAAGAATAACAAAGTTTCCTTCACAAATTCAATCTAACACAGGGTTAGTAACTGATATACAAATGATCATTTTATGGGGGAAGTGTTCCTTTAATTTGCACATTGCAGTTGGATGATTAAAAATAAAACCATATCAAGAATACAGAAAAGGCAGCACGCATTAAGACAGATGTAAATCCAATGCAATGTGGTAATAAAAATATCTTCATTCAGAAGAAAAGAAATTAGGTCAGAACAACAGACTGGGCAACATCAAACAAGCAGGCACAACAGAACAATGAGCAGGCTCTAATTCATATCTCATTGTACTGTATAATGAGAGAGAACTGGTGGCTACCTTGAGCAGACCCTGAACAAACAGGCCTGTGTCATATTTGAAAGAAGAGTCGGCCTTGCAGAGGCGAGAGCACTTCCTTTCAGCCGGGGTGAGGAAGAGGCAGAGAGTCCGTACAATCTGTGAGAAAAAAACAGTCAGATTACAGTGCTTTGACAGCTGTCCAGAAAACCCTTCAGAAAATATCAGGGTATGGTTGTATCATGGTGTATGCAATTGCTTTCAGGGAACAAAACACCTAAAGCTTGACATTATTGTAACAATTTCCCTTTAGAATGGGTGTGCAAACTGCATCCATGCTGTATTAGGCTCCCCCTTTTCAAACATGGACAGAAGACAAATGGCCTTTTGTTTCCACCTTGATTTTCCTAGCTGTTAGGTTAAAAAGTGGTGGAATTGTGCCCACTGTCAGCACATTTATTCAACAAGCTCCATCTCAGCACAAAATTCACTAAAGAAGCCACATTTTTGTGATAGACCTTAATCTGACATGAAGCTTGAGGCAAGTTGTTAGATACAAATAAAAGTCTTGATTTAATTGGTGCTCAGTTCAGGCCTCAGCTCAATAAAACTACAAATTAAAGCTGCGTAGCCCTTTGATATTCATCGGGCAAAATGTCAGTGACTGTTTTCTGCTGCAGATCACTTAAACAGCGCATAGTGTGCAATATCAGTTTTCTTTCTCGGTTAGCGTGGCCAACTCTTCTCCTTTTAATTACAATATCTGCCCATTTTGAGAAGCTTATCATATAATTTCTATCTTTTTGGAGAGAGCTGCAGCAGTTACTGTGCTGCCAAGCCCAGACAGACATTCAAAATACCGACTCAAGCAGTAACAGAGACCGAAAAAGTGCATGAGGGGCTCATTAAACTCAAAACAACAGCACAGTGCACTTCAAAACATTTTAAATTATGGAGATGCATCACAAATTTGTCTGCGTGCTGCCACTAATACGTTACATTTACCTTATTTACTTTCTCTGGGTTGCTTCCAACCACTATTGAGCAGCCGCAAGTCTGCAGATGAGAGCTGATGGCCCTGAACCACAGAGACAAAGACATGCAAATCAGAGCCAATTATCACCATTAGCATTCCTCTAATCATTAATGACAGCTTTTAGGAATAACGATTGAGACAGAGGAACTGGTCCCGAAAAACATTCATGAGACTTTACATAGAGGAGGAATCGAGATGGGAACTGGATCTGGGCCTATGAAGAGTTACATTTGCCTAGTTTTCCTGTAACCGAGCTTTTTCCTCATGTAGTCTGGTTCATATTCTGACCTTCTGAATATATTCTTGGGTATCAAATAGTCCATTTCACACCTTAATGGGACAATCAAAAAATATATTTTCCTCTCACCTGTAGTGCTGTTTATCAATCTAGCTGCAGAGATGTCTGCCTTCTCTCCAGTATAATGGAACTAGATGGCACTCAGCTTGTGGTGCTCAAAGTGCCAAAAAATACATTTGAAAAACTCAACAGGACTGTCTCTTTGTAGAAATCATGATTTAGTTACTCAAGATAATCCACATATGTTGCTGGAACTATTTTCTTTCTACCAAACTACGTCCCTTAACCGCATCACGGCACAGAGGAAAATATGTGTTTTTGATTTTGGGGTGAACTTTCCCTTCACCACCCTGTTTTGGTGTTACAGTTCAGGGGAAATAAACCGATAACTCTCATTAAGACATCTCTATTTTAATCTGACATCAAGGATAACAGATGAGTTATTTGGCCTCTAAAGCTGTAGGGAAGAATTACTAGAGTTATCAAATCCTTAAGTCTATATGTAAATTTTTGAAACTTAAAAGTTCCCCCCTTCAGCTTCACTGAATTGTGAAAGTGTGAGAAAGATGGCAGGAGGAAGAAAATTCATACAGAGTCGTAATGCAAGCTGGGTTTGGTGTAATTTTTCGACATTTTAAGTGGAGACGATGGCTTCTTAATGATGTGCCTCCTCTGGATCAATGCACAGAGGGTGACGGGCTGTATTAATGACCTATATAACACATCCTAGCAGCTCAGTCTTATTTTAGTTTTACTTCCTAGAGTGCGCTGCAACCACAGCTCAAGGGTGGAGGGTACATGTGAATATCTTGTGACCAGGCTCCACCCATCATAACATGGCCTCGCTCTTTCCTTTGGCCTGTCAGGTATGGTTGTGGTTACAGGCAGCTCCTCTGAGGATTGGGTAAAGGAGCTGTGTGTAAGGCCCGAGGCTGTGCCGTTACTGAGCCAGTGCTCCGTGCTTCTCCCTGGAAATCACAGTTTCTCTCACAGTCACTGACTCACACACAGACTGGTGAAGACTGAGGAAATTGACAAGGGACAGAGGGATCAGGGTTAGAGGGATGATGGTGGACTTAAGACAGAAGCTCTGGTACTAGCTATTTTAAAGTAAACCTAACGCCACAAAAACAGCTTCCTTCCATCTGCAGCTGGCCTCATCAACAAGGCCCGGGTCCCCCGAGGACTCTTACACTCTTTTACTACATTAATCAATCAAAGGGTTATAAAATTAACATGTCTAAAGAAAACATGTATGGAGAAATGTTGCAACAAACAGCATGACAGGCACAATCGGCAAACCACAAATAAAATGGGTAAAAAAAAAAAAAGAGTCTTATCATTTTTTAAAGTGAAAAACAACACTTTTACTAAATCAGTGAAGTTGAGAAACACATCAGGGGAAAACCTGAAATTGTGTCTATAAAAGTGAAACTGAATGGAAAGTGAAACTAAATGTTATTTAATTGTGTCACACAATCAGCCAGTAGTCATTTCGACAACATTTATTATAGTAGTAGATAGTAAAACTTTTTTTTCTGTGACAATCCTAAATTGCTTTAGTGGGGAACTCTTTAAAGGAATACTTTACCTTCCAAATGACCATTTATATATCAGTATCTCATCCCGTGTTATGATGAATTTGTGAAAAAAAACCACAACAAAACAAAACAACAAAAAAAACGTTTTTCTCGCATGCCTCCTGTAAACGCTGAATCCAAAATGGAGAAAATTCTTAATGAATTAAAGTCATAGGGGTCCATGTTTAACAACAACAAAACTATTAACATCTGTTTAAAACTCTCACACAGCTTGTGTTTTTACATAGAACCAAAGACTATGGCAACATTTTGCTCCAGTGTGCGATTGTACACAGCATCCTGGCATTGTGGAATCAAAAGAGGCGTGACATGTGACACAACAGCGTTCTAGTGTGCCTCTAGTGTTACAAATAACATACATGTCAGCAGAGCTTTATAAACAATAACAACTGCAAAACATGGCTGTAACAATCATTTACTGTCCCTGTCACATGGTGGTTGATCTCGTCCTCTGCTCAGATGGTAAGGAGCTCCTGGACCTCACTGTTTTTCCAATTTGAGGACATTTATGGCACTGTTCTTCTTCTTTCAGTTAGCTGCTAACTGCTAAAAGCTACTCCTCGCTATCAGCTAAATCTGGGGTCACACACAACATGTAGTCAAAATGTCACACCTGTCCTGCTCATAGTCCCATCCTGCCACCTGTCCTGTTTATATAGACACCATTACGACACGTTTACTCCATCCCGTGGCAGCTTAAAGGTGATTATACCTTAAGTACAACGCAGCGAGGTGGCACAGTTTTCATGTATTCAGTCATATGCTCAGAACTTCCCCAACAGACAGACAACCCTTTGCAATGGGGAACTAAACTAAAGGTGAAACTCATCTATGCTGTCTTCAAAGCCAGACTCCATTGACAAATACAACAATTTTACCTCACTGCTCATGGGAGCTGCTGCTCTACTGCTGCCTTGATTGGTAGTTTTTTCGTGCTGTTGTTTGACTTTGGTGAATCTGAACTAACCCTTTAAAACACTAAAGTCAAACAATAACACAAACAAACTAACTGATCATGGCAGCAGTAGACTTGAAGCTCCCATGTTTAGTGAGGTAAAATTACTGTTTTTGTCAAAGGAGTCTGGCTTTGGAAAGAACATAGATAAGTTTCATGTTTAGTTCAGTTCCCCATCTGTGTGCGAAGTACTGAGCAAACATGAGACTTAGATTATACTGCACGAGTTATGTGAGAGTTGGAAACAGACATTTTGACATAGTTTTGCTGCTGTGAAACGTGGACCCCTATGACTTCAATTCATCAAGAACTTTGTGTATTCTTTGCTCACCAAAAGCATGGGAGAAAGACATTTTCTCTGTGAATTCAACATAACATGAGGTGAAGTAATTGATATACAAGTAGTCATTTAGGGGGGTGAAGTATTCCTTTAATGCTAGTCCCAATAGCAAGAGGCTCTGCTATGCTGCTGATGTCAAATCTCCACAGTAGTTGTTATGTCACTTCTGAATCTGAATTGCACAGCAGCAGCAGTATTGAAATCTTTTGATGAATTAGTTAATTTGAAGTGTTTAACTCCTTTAAAAAGGTTATTGATACAAATTAAGAATACTAACAAATATAAATCAAGCAGAAGCTTCTTGGCTAAACTACACTTGGGTTGAGGAGCCTACAAACACATTGGCTGTCAACACAACACAGTAAAATCTAAACTGACTGCCAAAGTAAGGAGGGATACAAGCCAATGCATCCCATTATTGTAGGAAAAAAAAGGCCTCAGATATTTGCCATTGTTGCTCCATTTAACATGAAGTTACTGAAGGCGGGATGCGCCTTTACCAGACCCTCTTATGTTTGAAGCGCTAATTAACGGTGACTCAGCTGTGGGAGAGAGTCTTATTGTCCACATAAGCTGGAAAGTGTATAAAAGCTATGCATTCTCACAATGACTGCATTATATGGATTTAACACAGGATGCAATTTTCCATAAGATGACAAAAGATCATACTGTGCAGGACAAGGGTGTCCTTATACACTGATTTCTTAAGCCCATAAACATGTGAGTAATGGTGAAAGCCTTTCTGCTCTTTCACATTGATGGTACTACTTGTTAATACACAATGAGCGTGCTGTTCATGTTTATTCCTTTATGCAGAAAAAAGTGTTGCGCGCTGTTACATCGCTTTTTCCACATTAAGAAAACATCAAGGAGAGAAGAGCGACAAAGCAGTTTGTCATCACACTGGCAGTTTTTTTTTTAGTGTCTTTCATAAAATGAGCCTTGACAAAGTTGTATAAAAGGACTGAGAGTGGAGAGCAGAGAAGTAAGGAATTGGCGGTAAAAACAGACGGGTTCAGAGCAGGTCACAACGAATGGAGCCATGAAAGAGACTTTCTAAAGCGCCTCGGCCCATACACTATGCATAGAGGTTTTGATCTCCGTCTCCAGGCCTCATGAATGCCTACTGATCTTGCTATGAGTTTTTACTTTTAAATCTTACCATCACATCTTTTTACAATGTCTACACAGCGTGACTTGACCCGGTTAACGCTATTCCTGTCTCGGTTGTACTATGAGGTATTTCTTTCTTTATTTGTTCCATTTCTGGCCTTGAGTTGCACTTGTGAGATCGTGAGGATTTCACGGGGGCAAATCCAGTATTGCAAGGTTAGATAGTATTACTATGCTGGTTAAGGATGTGTCAGTGCTTTTCATATCAGTGCTTCTGGGGGTATGATGTTGATCTTCACAAAGATTTTAATAGCCTGACCTATTTGAGGGGAAAGTGCCAGACCTCCCACTACTTGAATTTTGACACCGCTTTTATGTCTTTATGATAAATAAGCAGTGGTATCGATCTTATCATCTAACGCTCGGCAAGAAAGCAAATAAGTGTATTTTCCAACATGTCCAAAAATTCTTTAAATTCAGCTGCAGTTTTCATTTTGTTATCTGCTTCGATGTTCTCATACAACATACTGGCTACTCCAAGGTATTGTTGCAGAGCTACGGAGTCCAGTGTAATTCTTTTCCATCACTGACATTTATTATTTATACTATGGTCCAGTGTGTAGGATGTAGGGGGATATATTGGCAGAAATGGAATGCAGCAAGTATGTTTTCTTGAGTATATAATCACCTGAAAATAAGAGCTGTTGTTATTTACTTATCTTAAAATGAGCTGTTTATATCTACATAGGGAGCAGGTCCTAGTTTATGGAGATTGCCATGTTTCTACAGTAGCCCAGAGCAGACAAACTTCACACTGGCTCCAGATAGGGCCATTTGCGTTTTCGCGTCGGCCACCATAGTTAGAATCTTACGTGCAAAAAGCAGGGTCAGAAAAACACTTTATTTAGTGTTTTTTACCAGTTTAAATCACAGGGTCTGTTTGTTTTTAAGAGAAAGAGACCTCCGTGGATAATTTGGCTCCTGGTAAAAAACCTCCTGAACGTCTGGATCTTAAACTAGCAGAGAAAAAAGGTGAGCACACATTAGTACGTGGTGGGCGAGCTGCCCACCTCTGACATGTGAAACACTTGAAACTGCTTTATTCAGTGCTTTTACCAGTTTGAATCACAGAGTTTCTTTATTTAAGAGAGGAGGCGATCTCTGTGGATAGTTCAGCTCCCAATAAAAATTTCCTGAATGTCTGGATCAGAAAAAAGAAGAGCAGGTAGTGGGAAAGTCGCCCATCTCCGACATGCCAAACAGCGTTGGAGAAACACTGATTTGTAATGTGGAACTGTTTTATTCAGTGTTTTTACCACTTTTAATCACTAGGTCTGTTTGTGTTGGAGAGGAGGAGGAGACCTCTGTGGATAATTTGGCATTCGGTAAAAAACTTTGAACAATGAATACTGAAGGAATTCTAACCTGGAGAAGTTTCAGCTGGTTGCAGCCTGCAGTCCTCACCACTAAATGCCACTGAATCCCCCTAAAATTACACACTGCTCTTTTCATGATTATTTAGGCTACAGTCAAAGTTTTTCTCTTTGCACAGCTGGGTGGAATTAAAGTTTATTCATACATTTTTTTTCAAGAGAATTCGGTGATGTATTGAATGTGACTTACTGAAGAGTTAAAGGAGCTGTATGAGACATTCAGAGCATTGATATAGTAGCAAACAACTATTTGCTATGTAAGGATGTAGCGAAGTTATGGCGTCCTGAGCAGAGAATGAAGTCACATTACCTTATAATCTGAGCTTCTTTAGTATTGAGGTTGCCATTATGGCTGTTTGTTCACGTTAGTGCATGTGAGTCTGTCTGTGTGTGTGTATGTGTGTGTGTTTCCCACTGATTAGCTGCTGCTTTGCATTGTGCTCATTTGGGTCCTGACCCACAGTGGCATGACGGGGTCGTTGTGAAAGCAGAGCACCCTCCTTCTGGTCTCTCCCCCTACGTTAACATTGTTAGCTCTGTCAGCACTGTTTGCGCTGTTAGCACTGTTAGCTGCTAGCACCATTAGCTGCTTAACACCAGCTCAGCCACTTCTACTTTGGGAGCCATGTGCAGACAATGGCGGCTCAGACTCTGAATCATAGATATGATTTGAATGTCACATGCAGCATCTTTAATCATGACCAGCGTAAACTCCTTTGTTGCTTACTTGTAGACACCAATAATGCTGTGTAGCCAGAAATAAATGTATCTCAACGCTTTTCTTTCAATAAAAACGGGAAAAAAATACAGACACAGAACACAATATAAAAGACAATTCCTCAGCTTATCCTCCAAGACATTCCCCATTCCTCTTTGTCCTTTGGATCTGTAAGATGAATCAGTGTACAGGATGGTACGCCGGTGGTCCCTGGTTTGACTCTGGGTCAGTGCACAGCCTCACAAGGTGAGCAACTGCCATTAAAGCCTCCACTAATGACTTATTGACCGGCCACCACTGAGCATGCTCCATCCAGGGTGCTTCAAAGGTAGAGCTGGCAGGGCTGTGATGTGATGTTCGATGGGACAAGACTGTTTGAAGTCAACTCTACCTTGTCTTGCACTCTGACACAGTCAGACACGGCGCGGAATACAGTAAAAATAGGGAAAGCCGAGAAAAAACAAGCCTCTGAAGTTGTACAGAAATCTTCGAGCCGAATGTTCTGTCACACAGCTGATGTATAGGGAGACTTCTCCTTTAAAAAAGCCTCTATATTTTGAGCTGCATGTATATTTAGCCTTAGACTGCACTGTATGTGTCGCACTACTTTGTGCACGGTCCTGTCTTTGTGTATGTTTACTCAATACAGCTAGTGTCTTTTCTTTTGGTTCCATTTACATCAGTGCACTGTGTGTGTGTGTATGTGTGTGTGCGTGCGCCTGTGTTTGTGCTTCATAGTGCTTCTTATACCCCGGCCTGCTTTAGGAACGCAACCCGACCGTAACATATTGAGCCTTTCTGAAGACATTTCTCTCTCTTGTGCGCTGCCTTTGATGGAAGTGTGTCACAGACTTGAGATGCAGCCGTTTGATGTGGTCTGATGTGAATTGGGGAGGTGACCTGGGTGCAAACACAGATAAGCACGCACACACACACTAGCTAATTATCCACCCCCAGATGTTTAGTTTTGGGATGTGTTGCAACCCTGGCACAGTGGGAATCCATATAACGAGACACCAACAAGGAAATAAGGTTACAAGAATTAGCTTGTTTATTAACTAGGCCTGTTCTCTCTTTGGTCTTCGGTCTGTGCATTGTGAATGTGAACAGTTTAGAACACTAGCTGGCTTTATATTTGCTGTATGGTGATATGAATTAACAGAATAAAGGAATATGTAACCTATAGCAGGTAGCAACTTCATCTGGCCCTTGCTTACTTCAGTCGTATAGATCATCACAAAGGGGATGTGGATGATTCAGCGTCGATTCACAAATGTCAATGACAGGTCCACAGGAGACCCATACATATATATGCTATACATAACTCTGCTGGAGTGGAAAGGTACGGTTAGCATTGTCGCTTTTGTGTCACATTGGTGTTTTAAAGGGTAGTTTGTGTTCTCCAAACTCACAATAACACGAATAAACAAACTGATCGATTATGCCACCTTGTGGTGCTATATATAAGGTACGATCACGCAATGGAGAGACAGTGGTCTTGCCTTCAAGCCGCCACGGGAGGTGGTAACAGTGCCAAAATGGTGTCTACATAAACAGGACAGGACCATGAAGAGGACGGGTGTGACTGCGTGTTATGTGTGCAACCCACTTGGGAGAGTTAGCTGTTAGCAAGGAGTGGCTGTTAGCAGTTAGCAGCTAAATGAAAGGAGAAGAACAGCACTGTGAAAGTGCAGCAAACTGGAAAAACAATGAGGTCCGAGAGCTCCCTTTAGTCTCAGCAGAGGACAAGATCAGCTGCCATATAACAGAGATAAATTATTGTTATTGCCAGGTTTTGCTATTGATATTTTTTAGAAAGCACTGCCGACGCATTTGTTATATGTCACACTAGAGGC
The DNA here is from genome assembly GCA_029783705.1 of Chaetodon striatus. Taxonomy (NCBI): domain Eukaryota; kingdom Metazoa; phylum Chordata; class Actinopteri; order Chaetodontiformes; family Chaetodontidae; genus Chaetodon; species Chaetodon striatus. Next base: position 26,283,032 of record JAPZEB010000007.1, read on the forward strand.
AGACGCTGTTGTATGACATGTCACACCCGTCATGCCTCTTTTAATTCCACGATGCTGGGATGCTGTGTACAATCACACACTCGAGTAGAATGAT
>JAPZEB010000007.1:26285866-26311173 GCA_029783705.1 Chaetodon striatus
GTAATCAGTATTGTGTCTTTCTCTATTGTCTCCAGAAGCTCATAATAAAATAAATATAAAAAATAAAATAAGCGCACAAATAGAAACCAGATAGATATATATCTGATTTTCAGACCGAATATAAGACAGTTTTAAACTACAAATCAACGTTGAAGTCCAGGTTGGTGTTCACTGGGTCCATTTTCATCTGCTTATCTAGGGCCAGGTCGAGGGGGCAGCAGGCCAAGCAAAGCACCCCAGACATCAAACAGAGAAAATATGTTAGGTTTTTTTAGAGTTGTTTGGTTATCTCTGGAGCTGACTGCTGTGGAAGCCAATGTCTGTCACTGTGACGAAAGAAATCCTGTGAAGTCATTTGTAGGGATGAGCGAGTAAACCGTTGTCTGTATCCGTTTCTGTATCGGTTCAACCAACTAAAGCCCCGTTTCCACCAAGTGGTACAGTATGAATCGGTTCAGTTCAGTTCAGGTTGTTGTCACTCACTGCTCCGTCCAGCACTCACTGTATTTCTTCATTACCGATGACACAGAGTGAAGTCTGCACCTCGTTTACCCAAAACTTTACATTCCTCTTGCTGTCATGTTAAAATGTAATCAATCATGTGGTGTGTGTGTGTGTGCAGCTTACATCTATATCTTCTGGCACACTGTGTGTCTTCATAGAGGCCAGCAGCTCCATAATAGGGACAATCTCCAAGCTCAGCACTGAGATGATGTTGTAGCCCTAAAGTTGGAGGAAAGTGGAAACAGTTACCTCAAGCACTGCACAGATACTAAAGCCAGTCGACTGAGGGAACTGATGACATTCATTTTTGGGCCAGTGGCTTAGATTTCTGGCTTTTAAATGGCATGATCTGCATTTTAATGCACTTTACTCAACCCCCCATAAAGGGCGTGTTACAAGCTGTTGGCCTGGTGAGAGTGGCTGTGAAAGCTGGAAGCCTCAATCTCAAAATGAAAAACACAACTGATGGTTTTGGTCATAATTCATTAAAAAAATGTAAGGGCTCCATGCTTTTTAATTTTTTAAAACTCATATTTCTCACAGGCCAGAACTGGCCTTCAAATTCCAGTGCTGAAAAATTACTTTGCTTGGAGGTAAATTAGCAACAATTATAAACACTGAAAAATACATAGATATTGTATCAATATCTTGATATGAGACTAGATCATTTTAGAGTTTGGATATGATAATAATAATAATGTAAGTGTTGATTTTTCACGGTTTAAAAGGCTTCATCATAGTAAAGGGATGTAATTTTCTGAGCCTACCAGGCTGTTTCTATTGTTTGCCCTTGCCTAGTTAGGCACTGTGTCCATCAAAGTGTGTTTTCTTGATGCCAGTGTATTTTTAATTTTTTTTATAATGGGAGTGTCACGTATTTACACTATGCTACAAATGCCAGTAGTGTGATGAGGTGCTCAGTGTCTATACTGCTGTAAGTGCTGCAAATTTGGCTTTTTTTTTAGTGCTAAGAGTATAAAATGTTTAACTTTGGGTAAAAACACTGCACTCATCACTGTCACTTCCTACCCAGCTGCTCTATCACAATGGACGAGGGACAAATACCACTAAGAACAACCATCACATCTTACGTGTACAATTGCTGAACAAAATTGATAGAGGAGAAATATGTTCATATACTCTATAGTTACTAATATGTTTCCTCTCATGAACCCATACAGACCAGCAGGTTTGCCTCTCTCCCTACATGCTTCAGTACTCTACCTTACCTAACTAAAAAGCTTAGCCTCTAAAGTGCTCTCAAACTTTAATTATGTATCAAAAATCTCATTGTGTAAGTATTTGTGAAAGCACCAATAGTCAATCCTGCAATATCAATGTAATATTGATATCAAGGTATTTAGTCAAAAATACTATGATATTTGATTTTCTCCATATTACCCAGCCCTACGTCTCGATACACACAGTTGTTCAAGTACTTTGACAGTATAAAACAATAAAATCTTGGCAAAATAATGATTTAAATCTGGAAAAATCTGATCAAAGAATGACTCAGACGTAACAAGGCTATTATTATTCTGACCAGACGCTCAGTGCCAACTGTACTTGACCCTTTCCAACACTTGATGGTACACATGCATACAGATACATTATGGTCGGTGCCAAAAAGCACTGAGGATCGATACTCAGCTCTAAGGTTAGTAAGCAGTATTTGCCAGCAATGAGGCCTCTGATGCATTAAGTTTTCAAAGCAACACAAGATGATATAGGTTTTGGCACCAAGAAGACCGAACTGCAGGTGCACAGGGCAAAATAAAAAACCTACTAAAATGTTTACTATGTCAGGGGGAACACTGTGACGAGAGAAACACCATTCAAAAGGTCAAACTAACAAACAGGGATGTGTTAAACATATGCAGAACATACGGGATTAATAAACAGGCACACTTCTGGCTGACATTCAACCTAGTGGACCCACTTTTACAGCAGTGTCTGCTATGGTGATATATTTTTAGTGTTGTGCGTTACATTTTTTTCCCTACCCCTATTATTACCTCCTCACTAGCTTTCTCTGTAGGAGCTCTCAGACCTAATTAGCTAATTTAGTCCTCTGTGTTGGGAGACTGCAACTTTATTATTCTGCCAATGTTGTTGCAATCCCAAATGGGTAAAACAGAGGTGATAGATTACTTAATACCCCTTTCAAATAAGGAACTAAGGATAGATCAGGTTTTAAAGTAGGTTTATGTGTATAAAGGGTAATAATTTGTCTACTCTTGTGTCCAAGCGTGAGAAGTCAAGGGATCAGGGTACCTTCTGCATCCAAATGCGTCCCTTGCGGATAACATGCTTTAGCCTGTCAACACAGATGGTGTGCAGAGGCAGGTAGAAGGCAAGCTCCGTCTGAGGCAGGATAATGGACAAGGCACACGTGTTCTTGTCGCCCTTCAGCTCGCCGTCGAAGATGAGAGACACAATGATGACGCCTTTTTCTGCCAGGACAAAGAACTTCACATCCACGGCACCACACTCGGCACTACGCAGAATCTCCCCATTAAGTGTATGGTTGGCCAAAAATGTGACCTCTCCATCGCTGAGGAACATCACTTGGTCTCCCTTTGGCGTCCAGATGTGGCGTACCCGCGGGCCAAGGATGTTGTCCCAGTAGGCAAAGGTGGCAGCCAACAGCGGGCATTCTCCCTCAACTGCTACCTCAGACTTTGCCACAGCGGGTGACTGGGGTGGACAGCCAGAGGACATTGGAGAGGTTTGAAAATGTCTCCGCCTTCCCAAGTGTCACAGTGATGATAAACCTATATCATAAACATGGAAAACAGCAGTCATCAGTTCTTGGTTAAAAAAAAAAAGAATTTGCCTCAATTCCAAAGGTCTCTACAATAACCCATCTGATTTGCCACTTGTAATGCACATAAATATCTGTTTTCAAGTCACAAAGTACAAGAAATCTAGTAAACCTGGGACTTTAAGTGGAAGCGAAAGTTATTTGTTTGAGATGTTGCTTAAGTCAGCTGATACTTTTAACACACAGCCAAAAGCAACTTCTCTTTTTCACACTATTTTTTTCACAAGGACAATTTTTTCACCGCACTCCTTTCAAAAGAAGAGGCAATTTCATGCGTAATTGATTTTTTGGCTAAATGTAAATGTAAAACACTTCCCCAAAAGCCAGTACCACTCTTTATAGACTTCTATGTAATTCGGCCTTCATACTTAATATACTTACTCTTTATTGCAGTATGATTACACTTTTTATTTTTTACTTTAGACTAAAGCTCTCTCTGAGTTAGGTGTTTTCGCCGGATTAACATTAGACATGTGGCGTGAAATGTATTACGCTAAGTAAGAAATACAACTGCTACTTGACTTGAATATGTATGCCGAATGCACCAGAAACATCTTTTTAATTAATATTTGTAGATGTCGTGTTGTCAGGTAGTTCTGTATACCCGCAACAAGCAATGCGGCTTTATATTGACCGCTGTTACAACGGAATTTGGTGTTATATTTATCGCTTTTTATTGGTACACAAATAGGAAGGGAACCTACGGCTTACCCCTCAGATTCACGCATTGTAAAAAAAGTGACAATCTAAAGGGTTAGTTAACTTTTTTTTTTGTTTCGATAAGGAGTAAAAACCAAATAATTTTTGCGTTTAATAATCTTAAACAGGCAAATTCGGGGTTTGAAACCAGCCTAGCTCGCTAACTAGCGTTAGCCAAACTAACCCTGGCAGAGCACAGGAATAACATTGCCATCATTTACTTACTTGTTCAGCCCTTTCGGTGCTAAATTGCCACACCGCAGCGTCTCTAGAGGAAGAGTTTCAAATGTTGCTGACAAATCATCATTTCATTTTTCCCCTGTTCTTTCCATAGCATGTAACACTTTCTATGGTGATTAGCCAGCTGCAGTGTTGTTGTCCTCGAGACACTTCCGCGTACGTCAGCCCTACGTCACCATTAAGTTGCACAGCGTCCTCTAGCGAACGAGGCACGGCAGTGGACAGTGAGTCAATGATGTCATTTTTATTCCAGGCAGCCACCTGCAGAATATTAGTTATTTCAATTCATTCACATGAAGCCCAATCAAACGAACGGATGTGTCTGCAGGCGAAACACTGTGTGTTTGCCTTTTAACTTCATCCTCTGAGGGTGCTCTGAGTCCAAATTAAAAGCAGCACACCTCAATCCTGGAGTCCTACTGCTTCTTTCTTTGTTTCCTTTCAACCATACCACAGTGTATCACATTCAATACATTTCCCATGAGCACCTGGCTGCAGATCTCCACCGGGGGAACTTTAAGACAACAGATGTTAAAATGATTGTGCTATTTTCCTTGAGGATATATGTGATATTTTCAATGTACAGGATTTTTTTAACACCCTCAGTCCTCCTTTACCTTAAGGGAAATTAGTAATTCCCCTGCACATCCACAGAAGAGAGCATACCAAGATGTGGCTGTGGGTGAAAATGTGTGCAATACCAAGCAGTTATCCAGTGAGCCCCTCCCATCACAGAAATTTGGTTGAATTAATGTAGGACCATAAATACTTTCACACCTATTCTCAGCCCTGTATATTTAGCTACACACTGGATACACATTTGAGCTTACACCTAATTTACAATATTATTCCTAATGGTCTCAGTAAGACACAAATGGGATGGGTGATGCTGTTGGCTCTAAATGGCTCATCAGCGATTCAGGTACTGCAAACAGTGAGCCCTAATTATGTTCCACAATTACACAAAGTAAAAATCTGTTATTCAGATGTGCCACCTTCACAGACAGTTTTGGTGGTAAGCTGTCATTTTAGGGAATATGCTTATTTGCTTTCTTGCCTGGCAACCTTACGATGACGATGACATTTTATAGAAATAGTCTAGCACACAGCCCTCTGTAAGAAACATGAATTGACATTTTAATACAATGCATGAATTAAACATTTAATATGTAATTTTCTTTCTCTACGGGTCTCGCAATCAAAATAAGAAGAAACGACCGAGCAATGTTCTCGCTGCAGTCAGTTTTTCACGGCTAGGATTCCCTCAGTGTTCACTGGTCAGGAGGTATTATTATCTGCAGAGGTCTCCTCCTCTCTAAAACAAACAGATCGAGTGGTTAAAACTGGAAAAAGAACCAGCAGTTTCAGGTTATAAATCAATGTTTCTCTGACATTAATAAGCTTGTTGTGTAGAAGCTGTTAGCTAAGCATATGCTAATGTGTGCTCACATTTTTTTCTCTGACAACTTAAGATCCAGATGTTAAGGAGGTTTTTACCATGAGCAGAATTATCTGCAGAGCTCTCCTCCTCTCCAAAGCAAATAGACCCGGCGATATAAACCCATATACACTGTATTGTGTAGTGAGCTTTAGAGGTGCTAGTAGGCGGATTTTGTTTCCTTTAGACAGAGTCAGGCTTGACGTGCCCCCCTGTTGTCAGTCTTTATGCTAAGCTAAGCTTACAGGCTGCTGGTTGCAGCTTCATATCAAATGGACGGACATGAGAAAAGTCTAGATCTTCTCATTCCACTCTTGGCGGAGGTTGTCAAAGTCCAGAGCTCGGGCAGTGACTTGTGGCGTCAGAAACCAGCGAAAAGAGGCACCCTTTAACATTGGCATGATACGCAGCCTGTTGCCGTTATAGTTTAATGGCTCCTGGTGGCATCAGGGGGAAATGCGGCAGGACAAGGACGAAAGTTAAGGCGGCAAAAGTCCGAGTGGGGCAGGCAGGAGGGGTGGTGGATGGATCCAGCAATCACCAACCTTTACCTGAGAGAGCGGTGTTCGCGTCCTGTAAGATTCTAAAGCCAAACCCTGTTCTTTTTTCCTAAACCCAACCATGTGCTTTTGTTGCCTAAACCCAACCATGTGTGTTTGTTGTTGAAGGAAGAAAAAAGTCAATTTGGGGTGTTGTAGTGACATAGTGCGTTTATTTTGAAAGAAACTGTACGTAAACATTAAATTTCCTGTCTTGAAAGAAGACAACTTGACACGTTGTCCCAGAACGTCAACAACCAACGCACCCATGGTACCTTGCACATCATATGTGGACGTGGAAAGTCCATGACCAGAACGTCAATATGTGATGAGGTCGGAGTGAAAATGTGTTGCTTGGCGAGACAGAGAATAAGCGACTGTACTGTCCTTCAGCCAAACTAATTACATCCAGACAGGAGCTGACAGGAGTGTTGCTGTCTCTGAATATTTAGGACTTGTGTGAACTTGCTCTAAATAATAGGCTAATGAATATTCTTCGACACACACTCACTCTTTCTATCGTATCTGTCTGTGTTTCTTTTCCCTCTATCTTTTCTCAATAATTACATTATTCCCTTTTAATTAGTGCAAGTCTTTGTCTCACAGTCCTATTAGTGATGGGTGAAAGTGAACTAACAAATCTTTTTGAACAACTATTTTTCATGTCCAGTATGTAGCCTACTGGATCAGCCTGTCTAATGTCCTAGTGCTCACAAATCCCTGACTTTTCTCCCTCGCCTGCTTATTGTTAGTTACTGTTAGTACTGATCATGCTGCCTGCCACAGTGAGGGAAAGAGAGGAAATTGACTTGGACTCTGGTCCAGACAGCGTGGCATTACTGATCGAGACTGAGTGAACCGTTCGCTTGAAGTGGGACGTCTGTTGCTTGCCCAGGAAGAATGACAAATCGATGCAAATCCCATTTCTCTTGGGCCAACATAGCCTACTTACATACAAGTGGGATGCTGAGTCAATGCATTAAAATGAATATTTTATCTTTATTGATGTAAACATATTCATGGTGACTTGTAATGCATTGAAGAGGGTGTGCAGTGCTAGTTGTCAAATGTTCATATACCAAAATGGAGGGTCATGGAGAAACTGACACCATACTTTGCAAAAAGTATCAAAACTCAAAAGGTTCAAAGGGTTTGCTACATTTTCATGTATCAGCTTGAAGGAACAGATACTGCGAAAAGAATCGGTCTGCCATCACTGTGTTCTATCAAGGTGTTTGCTCCATTGGCAGCCCTTCCCCCTATGACTGACTTTCAATGAGCAACGTAAAGAACACAACACTAAGTCCTTTTTTCTACAGAGCTCAGCATCAGTGAGCTCGGACAATGTGTGGACGGTCAGCCAGCAAGTCAACTGAAAAAAAGTTGGCCCCTGCTGAAGTTTTAAAGGTCACTGACTGTCAACAGCCACTCCAAATTGTGCGCCTCCTGGCCACCCTGCTGATGTGATTGCACTCAGTGGGCTGTATTGCTGCCTTACAGCTGTAACAGAGGTGAGAGGCTCCCCACTTCTCTACATTCCTCAGAGCCAGAAAGGTAAAAATTCTTAAGAGTGGCCTATGGCATATTTGTAGAACCATTATTTATATCAAAGGTCCAGTGTGGAGGATTTAGGAGGATATATTAGCAGACATTGAATATAATATAATAAGTATGTTCTCTTCAATATAAAATCACCTGAAAATAAGAATCATAGTGTCTTGGTTACCTTAGAATGAGCTGATTATATCTACAGAGGGGGTGGGTCCTTATCCACAGAGATCGCCATGTTGATCCCCATGTTTCTACAGTAGACCACAAAAGACAAACTAAACACTGGCTTTATAAGGGAGAATTGGTGTTTTTGCATCAGCCACTGTAGTTAGCAGCCCCTCAGTGATGAGCAGGGTCGCAAAAACACAGATTCTATAACATGAAACTGCCTTATTTAGTGTTTTACCATTCTAAATCACAGGGTCCATCTGTTTTGGAAAGAAAGAGACCTCTCTGGATAATTCAGCCCCCAGTCAAAACTTCCTGAACGTCTGGATCTTATGTTATCAGAGGCTGAAAGTGAGCACAGATTAGCAGGTGCTAGGCTAGCGGCCTGTTTCCGTCTTCCCAAACAGCATCGGAAAAACACAATTTTTTAAAAGTGAAATTGCTTTATTCTGTGTTTTTACTGGTTAAAATCACAGGGTCCATTTGTTTTGGAGAGGAGGAGACCCCTGCGGATTATTCTGCTCCCGATAAAAACCTCCTGAATGTCTGGATCAGAAATAAGGTGAGCACACATTAGGTTATCAGAGAAAATAGATAAGTGCACATCAGCAGGTGCTGGGCCAGGGCGCTGTCTCTGACAAGCCAAACAGTGTAGAAGAAACACTGATTTGTCATGTAACACTGCTTTATTCAATGTTTTTACTGGTTTGAATCATCGGGTCTGTTTGTTTTGGAGAGGAGAAGACCTCTGCAAATAATTCGGCTCACAGTAAAAACCTCCTGAACAATCAATACCAGAGGAAACATCATGTTATTTAGTCTGGGTTTTTTGTTTTACAGTAATTTACTCTTGGTGGACTGCCTTTAAATCGAAGTGGTATTAATACTGTACGTCTTCTGTCATCCCTGCCTCGATAAAATCATGTGAGGTCAAAAGTGTGAGGTCTTCATTTTTAACCATTTTCACGCCAGATGAAAAGGACTTTAATGTGCGTCATCACATTGTTTTACATAAATGTGCCTCAAGATCTTTTCCCTTCCTCTTATAATTCTTTTCATCTTCAAAGGCACCTTCAGGTTGCTGGGTCTCACGTCATGAGAAATTGATCAAGCGCTGGGCATTTTGTATCTCTTTCAAATTCTCACAATTTTATTGTTTGGTTCAAAAACAAGATTAGCATGAACTCCTTTTTTCTGTTTATTCGGAGTTCTACCTGAGTCCTACCTTACTGCCACTTGCTGTGTGCTGGTAGGCTATTACAACATGTGCATCATGATGAAAGGGTGGCAAGAATACACTGCTGATTAGATTTACCTATTCAGATGCTTTGTGGCTGCAGACCACCATAAAGATGCAATCAGACTCTCTAACCACCCACAGTCAGAACAGACCAATAACCAACTTACTGGCAGCGTTAGCACACTGTAATGGTGTTACTTTGTTCCTTGCAGGTTTTCTTGCACCAGGACCATGGCTTGGATAATCATGTATGTCGCCCACAATATCTGTGTCTCTAAGTACCACTTTTGGAAGTCTGTTACTTCCCACCTGCTTCAGTAGGTGCTAACCACAGTCTTATATTCACACATTTGGATTTTTATCATTGCACTAAATACATAGCAGTAAAACAAAACTCTCTGCCTACACGTCTTGCTTGGACATGTAAGGACAGAGCGATTTGTTAATGCTGAGGTTGGTATTTCTCTCCAAGCATTGTTGTAGTTATCTCATATACTATCAGGTATGGGTTAAAGGAGTAGAACATTTTGGGAAAAATACTCACTTGTTTTCATGCCTCAGATATCTTGGTGTTACACTGGACAATACCCTCAGCCTCAGTCAGCATACCATGGATGTTTACAAACGCTATCAGCAGAAACTTACAGCCATCTGTAAATTAAACCACCTGTCAATACAACCCCATCTTCTTCTACTTCTGCATTATCGAGCCACTTCTTCTGTGTGTTGCCATCTGTTTTTTCCATATGCCCACAATGAGAATAAACTCTTCAAGATAGCTCATTTAGCCAGCAAACTCATAGGTATTCCTTCTCCTAACCTAACTGATTTTGTTACCTCATCCCTGATTCGCAAAGCACAACCTGGATCACTCCAATCCTCCAGTATTTTATGCTCGTTCCCTCTAGATGCAGGTATAGACCCATGTGCAGAAGGGCCTGTTTCAGCAAGGGCTGTGTTCTCACAATCTTACAAGCTCCAAAGAAGAAGAACCTCCTTTTGATTTGAAATTCAGTCTGTGGTGTGTCGAATGCCAATCCATTTTTTTTTTGGTCTCTTGTGTATTAATTCTGTGTGTCTTGCATATCTGTGATATGCATTTTGTATGTCTTACTTGTTGTGCTATGTGTGCACTGGATGTGGAAAAGTCTTTACTCCTTGAGGACAAATAAAATCTCTGTCTGCCTATTTTATACGTTCATAAAATACTGCATGATGCTGGAAGCAGGAGACGTTAGCTTCAGACTAGATGTGGGGAAACAACAAGCCTGTCCAAGGGTTAAAAAAATCTAAAAGTTTGAAGGTGTGTGTTTATAAAGACCTGGGGGCGCCCAGTAGCTCAGCGGCTAGAGTGGGCATCCCATCTACAAAGGCAATGTCCTTGCCACAATGGCCATGGGGTTGATTCCAGCCTGTGGCCCTTTGCCATAAAAATAATCTTAAAAAAAAGACCCGAAAAAAAAAAAAAGAATAATTTTGTCTTCTTTACCTCATAATAAGTTGTTCATAATTACATACAGTAGCCCAGAGAAAACAAACCAAACACTGGCTCTAGACAGGGCTATTCGTGTTTTTGCGTTGCCCACCATAGTTCCCCTACACACTTGGCACACAGGTGAAGCTTTAGTTCCGTGACCTCACCACTGAATGCCACTAAATCCTACACACTAGATGTTTATGTTGTGGATTGCTGTGCCACAGCTTGGACAATCCCATCACAAGATCGTCTGTAGTTTATTCTGTACAAAAAATGAAAAAAGAAAAATGGCAAGACAGGTGTAGACAGTTATACTATAACACTGCTTTGACCATAAAGCGTTGCCGTAATTGGCCTGAGTCCTGCGAGCTGTGTAAATGCAATCTCAGTCTGGTTGATGTTATGTCATCAAGATAACCGAACATGTCCTCCAGGTTGATTCCTAACGTTCATGTGAATGGACACGAAGTTGAACATTTATCATGGTTTCTAGTCAATGAAACGACAACAGGAATCACAGGCCCCAATAAAACCACAACTTTAATTTACACTTTCTGTACAGATTGCGCAAGCGAGATATGACATGTTAAACAGTGAGCTTTAGAGGTGCTGGCAGACAGACTTTTTTTGCATTTTAGACAAAGCTGTTTCCCTATTTTCAATCTTACTGCTAGGCATGGTATCTATGTTTTCAGGGTCCTTTGTTCCCCAGCTCAATATCCTCTTAAAGAGCCATACACATGCCGCATTTCTGGGACCTCTAATCCATCTTTTTTAATGTAGACACATGGCAAGCGCACTCAAACGCCAGGGCGACGCTGTCGCGATGCCCCCCAGTTCCACAGTGCCTGTTTTTCAGGGTGTGAGAGCTACACCCTGAGATAAACAGAGCTGAACTTTTAGAGCTCAGCAGCATACACCGCATGTCATGTGACAAGGAACAACTAATCACAGTCGACAAAAATCTTTTCTTTCTTCCATAAATATCAGTTTGTGATAAATATGCAGTCGAGGTTAATCACTTTAGTGCAGGGGTATCCAGAGTTTTACATCTGTCTCATGGACAATCTCACTTAAGCTCACAGGATTTTTTATTCCCTGAAACTCCTCAGATCAGTACAGAGCTCAGTAAATTAGCTCTCAGTTTTTTGCACCAAATACAAGGAACAAGTTACAAGTGATACTTAAATTAGTCAGGTATGTGTCGTTCATCATCGTTCATCATCATCACTGATCATTTCAGGTGCATGCTAGATGACTGTTTTACAGTGTTCCTGCTTCTGTTAGCTGACAGACATGATATATCCGTCCTTCATGGCAGACTTTACTCTTGTTATTTAACTTTTTTGTCTTTTAAATGTTTTTATTGGTTTATAATTCTTGATAGATGTTGTTGCTACTTATTTGTTTCTATGGACTTTTTTTTCTCCATCCTTTTATTGCGATTTCTGTTATATTATATATCTGTATCCTCCTAGCCCATTGAAAGTGAACTCAGGGTATTCCTGTAAAAGAGCTTAATGCTCAGTCAGTTTTCCCTGAATACACAATGGTTTGATTCAGGTTAAATGTTCAATGTATGTTTCCCTGGGTCATTATGATGACAGATTACTGAATATACAGGCCTACTCCTTGAGAGCTATGGCCTCAAATTTGTGGGCAAGACAGTTTTTATATCTCAAGTGGCTGAACAGATTATTACCATTCAGATTGCATTTTAAACTTCTATGTACCTTCATTCTTGTGCAGTTTGAACTGCAATGCTCTTACACTGTTAGTTTATATCAAGAGATATAGGACCCTGGAAACATAGGGATGACCCAATAAGATGACAGATCAGCCTTACCTTGCTGTCACAATCCACAACTCTAGTTTGTTTTTAACCTCTCTATGCACTCTCAACTCCTTCCCACATCCTGCCTTACCCCCTCTATTTACTCTTCCTCTGTTAAGATTCCTTTTTACTAACTTACTCAACTTTCCAGCCTCTCCGATTTTGTCAGAAATGCGCCTTTGTCAATGTAGACTCTGTTCTCTTTGACAGTAGAAAGGCTGTATTTTAAATTTGCATGACTCCACTTTCATCCCAGCTCATCATTCAACTTGGCGAGCAGACTTTTTATGCAGTAGTACCGTTCTCCTCAGCTGCCATTTGATCTACTATATGTGCCCCAAATGAGTGGGAGGTAAATCTGTCTGTGCTGCCTCCCATTCACAGTCCATTTTTCCCATTCACAGTGAGTGTGAAAAAATCATTTATTTATTAATCACTTATCTAAACTTCAGTTGCCCTGGTTCCAAATTATGCCTTTTTTGTCATGATTATAACTCACTAAACGAGAGCTTCACTTTCACAGTTTCACACATATTTAGCTGTGGAGTGAATCCAACAGCTGCCTGATCTGACCTGCGCTCAGATGATTCTATAAAGAGCACACTTGACAGCAGTGATGGTGTATTCATGTGGTTGACCTGTTACATGAATGGAGAGTGTGTGGGTTATTAATTTATTTAAAGATGAAAGAACCCACTGATAAGTTTTACAGTCAGTGTTGCAGCTCTGTGGATGGCAATGTTGGTCTATGGGTTGGTACAGACTGACATATCTCATCATAGACTGTATAAAATAATGGATGTAGCTACCGTGGTGTCATCCACTGGTTAGTGGACTACTATTCTGAAGCCTCAAGGCTGGCATTTTGGCTGTCGCCATCTTGGTTTGTTGGAGCCAGAAGTGACCATATTTAGACTAACGTACTGCATACTACACACTAGCATGCGCCATTTAAGTGACTCACCTCTTAGTAGTGCCCTAGGCAACCGCCTATGTTGCGTACAGGACAATCTGCCACTCATCACAAATGTGAATAAACATAAGGCCTACCTCTTCCACTCAATTTAAAATTTGCCAGTATCATTTCAAGGCAAATTAAAACTATTAAATATGTTAGTGTTATCACAGCACATTATATATGTAAGCTCCTGTGCTTTTACTCAAATATACCTCAATGTCACTTGCCATCAGTCGTAATTATTTCATCCAACGGTTAAGTATTTGAACTGTCTGCCTCGCAGTCCACTGTTGGACAGTCTGGAGAGCTGCAATGCATTTTGGGGAGGTTCTGTACGTCAAGTAAGCTCACATCTCAGAAATTCTTGCTTATCTAGTGTGCATCTGGGCATTTCTCACAGACACGAAATCCACATATTAAGCAGTTGGAATGCACGACTCAATTTTACTTCATACTCTCTATGAATATTATGTCAGTATGCAATTTCAAACAGATCGTCTTGATGATTATGGCTGCAAGATTTAGGAAGAAATTCAAGTAATATTTATGTGACATTGATTTAACTGGCAGTCTGCTCATTTCTTTTGACCTGGATACAAAGCCCTTGTGATAACACTCAGTAACATTTCTATTTTATTTTCATTAATCATTTTAAATTCAAATGAATTACATTTCATTATTGTAAACTTAGCTTTAAGGTAAGAATGTTAATTTTCTAGTCTTGATGAAGACAGCCAAGTCACTTAATAGCATCTCACTAAGTCATTTCAAATGGATCTGTAATGTGTTTGGCACAGTAAATAGCTCATGAATTGCTAATTTAATTTGGATTAAACATGATTAAATTTGGATTTTTAAGTACAAAGAGCTGCATTGGATGACTGAGCAGTGATCTGTGCTAAAAGCTCTGAGGTTATGGAGTCTGTGGCTGTGCCTCTGTATCTGTGGTTCACTTCATTAGCGTCAGTGTTTTTGCTCAGGGAGACGTGATTGAGAGAAGTGACAGCACAGCATCTCTTTTCATCTGACATTAGACAGACAGACGGGCTCCTGCTTCCGCCCCGGCCAGCAGCCTGATGCCCACCGCCAACAGCCATTAGGAACGGTTTAACATCAGTCCTTTCCCCACTAACCTACATGGCCATGAGAAATGGGGCAAAACTGCCCTCAGAGCAGCCTCCGGGGCCTCCATAGCTTTCCTCATTCTGCCATCCCACTCCACTCTCTTTGTAAAATAACCTCCTATATCCCTTCACGTCCCCTTGGATTAGATCTGATAGATCTGAAAATATCACACATGTTGGTGGTAAAGCTAGAAATGCTGAGTACATGCTGTTTTGGGCACAGTGACATATACGATTAGACAAGATAAAACACTGTCAAAAATGCACATTGCAAATAGAGTGGGAAGAGGAACAAAACAGATAAAGATGAATCACATAAGTGTGATCACAAAGATGCAAAGTCTGTCACGCTCGTGATCACGCTCAGCAAAGGCTGATCCTGCCAAGTCCAATTACTCCTCAAAAGGGCAAAGTATGGACAGGCTACTGGGCCATAATAAGCCCGATCCCTTTGTATGGTTTCAAAGCAGGCTCCAGGTTTGAAACAAGGCACGACAACAACGATCTGTGTTGCTATTCAAAAGAGGGAACTTCAAAGAACCTAATTTTCTCTTGCCCAGCTGCGCTGTGGCTCGCTGCCACAGGCCAATCATTATAATGAGTGAAAAAAAACTACTTTGAATAGACAGCTAAACTGCCTAACACTGCAAGCTACTGTATATAATCTGCCTCTAATACTGTCTCAAATACTGATCATGAAGAGAACAGGAGATTTAATGGGAGTTTATACTTGCTGTCCAAGTAGCAATACTATTACATCTCAACGGGTGTGTATTCGCCATAAGGATTACGGTAATAACTAAAAATTGGAACATAATGCACAGTATAAGGAGTCTGATTTTTAAAATGTAATTGGGTTGATACCATAGATTTATCATAATGCCAAGATACTGAACGGCAAAACGATGCCTATTCATTCCACTGGAGTTGCTCGCCTGGCGCATACACCCAAAAAGTTTCTAGCTTCCAGCTTTACTCCCATGATGTGTGGCTCACTGAATATGCACAGTAGTTTTTCCTCTCGTTGGCTCCACTCACAAGTTCCCTTTTGGTTCTTTTTTACGTTGTGATAACTTCACTGATTTGTAAATAATTTTTCATGGCTTGAGGACAGTTTTACAATTATTAAGCGGAAACTCAGCACCTGTCAGAGTGTGCACATCTGCCATGCCATACATGCCATCTTCTCTGCTCTCTGAGTAGTTTTCCACTCAGCCCGCCTCATCGCCACACTGCATTTCCTGCTCCTGCCAGTTGACCACAACCACCTCATCAAGCTAACGCCTCTCACCTGTGGATCATTACTCCCTGTCACTATAAAGACTCCAGCTTCACAGACTCTCGTTGCCAGATGGTTCTTGGCCATTCCCATCCAAGACTTTCCAGTGTTCATCAGTGGGCTGCTTTCTTGTTGCCGACCTTGCCTGCCTCTGACTATCCTGCTTCATCTGCTCCCCAGTAAATCACTCAGTCTTCTGTCCCTGACCAAGAGCTCTGCTTCTGCTTTCCTGGTTTCTATTCACCTGTTCCCCGTGGCTGTTTGAAGAGACCATACTCAGCTTGCAGTAATAAAGTTACCTGTTTGTCTGCCTGCTGTTTCCTGTACTGTGAATTTTCTGACTGTGTGGCTGCACATTTTGCCTGTATGTGTGTGCTGTGGAATCAACTCTTGATCACCACAGTCCAGAGCCACCCCGTCTACAGTCAGCTCCACACAGGTGTGTTGGCTTCCCTAATATGTACTCCTGGTTCCAGATTCACTGCTTGTCTAATGTCGCCTTCTGCCTGTTCTCTCACAATACCGTTGCAAACTATTGAACTGTTCGCTGTGTGGAAGCATCCAGTGGATGCCAGCTAATCATCTGTTTTCGGCTTTGGTGTTCTATGCCTAGAGCCCTGAACTGGACCTGCTTCTCAGAAGGCTCTGAACCCTGATTATGAGTCAACCAGTTGCATTAAAGTTCATTATAAACTGTTTTGCCTGCCATCAGTGCAGCTTTTGAGTCCTAAACCCACCCGTCACTACACCTCCATCCAGCGGGAGTATACACTCTCATTTTACAGCTAAATAGTACACTAAAATATGTGAAATGATTTGTGGTGAGAATTAGGCTATGCAGAGTAGGCTATCAAACAGAATCTCGATGCATGTATTGTGTAAATGCTTTTAGCATGCTAGCAAAACACTGCAATTACTGCTTATCACCATACTGTAAGTCTCACCAAAGAGAATGAAACTGAGATCTGTCTTTTCAAGACAGGTAAGTTAAGTAATTTATAGTGTAAGAGTCAAATAAAGTTAAGGCATCATTTTGATTGTAAAGGTCTAATTAAAGTATCAGTTTAAAAGTGTTTCTTCTTTAAGGGGAAAACCTGAGACCAGAAAGGACCTGAAGTGAGACAGCTGAAATACATGGGGCACTGATGCAGCGCGTCACGTAGATGGAGTGAAGTAGGGTTTTACCTGCTACACAGATTCCTTTTTGTAGCATGTGGTTGCTGCCAGCTTTACTGTGTGTCTTGAGTTTTGCCAAATGATAATGCAATTGGTTATGCAGGGTTTGGAAGCATATAGACTATGTTAACTGGTACTGAATTAATTATCTGGATCATTTTAACAACAGGATGCATCTATTTGATGGATTTACATTAATGTGAAAATTAAAAACACATCTCAAGTGCAATGAGATATTAATTTTTGAACAGAATCTGCTTGTTTTTGTTTTACACAGCTCGATGTAATTTTTATATGCTTTTTTCTCTTTTTTTGTGTATCAGGTTCAATGTCACGGACAGGCTGCAAAAGAGGTTGGTAAACAGTAGAAATCAGCATAGAGGCCAGTGAAAACTTTATGGTGGTTACTAATTTTAATGCATCTCTTGGTATTTTGTGGTGACACGTCATTGCATCTCAACTACAATTCGT
Source organism: Chaetodon striatus (assembly GCA_029783705.1). Lineage (NCBI taxonomy): Eukaryota > Metazoa > Chordata > Actinopteri > Chaetodontiformes > Chaetodontidae > Chaetodon > Chaetodon striatus. Next base: position 26,303,389 of record JAPZEB010000007.1, read on the forward strand.
GCATTTACCGAGATGTTGTGTTTCCATCAATGCCGATCAGAGCTGGAGCCAATAACTACTCATGACTTCTGCAGAGCCATTTGACCCGTGTGTGAATGCTGATTGTAACGTTTCCCATTCAGGCTGTCCTCACAAATTTTTTGTATGTTTTCCTACAAAAAGCAATGCTCGCAAATTCGTACATACATGTATTTTGAAAGGCTGCGATAACGTGACCAATGTGCGAATGGCAGTAAACAAGAAAGCAGTCATGAGCGCTTGTAAGGAGGCAGGTTGGGGTGGTGGATAGGTCACAAAAAGTCAGACTTTCGCCGAGGACTTTCAATTGAAGTCGTGTGTTCTGATCTGTGTGAACTTTAAATGAATTTTCAGTCATTCTAAGGTACGTCCTCACCTCGTTTCTTTTCCTAAACCTAACTTTTACTGCCTTAACCTAACCTCCGTAACTTTATGTTAATTCCTAGGATGTCATACAAACTGTTGTGCATGCATTTTTTGTAGGATATCATATGAACATTCTATGAGAGTACATTGTTATTATTATTGTTAACAATAATAATAATTGGGTTGTCTGTCTCTATGTGTCAGCCCTGCGATAGTCTGGCAACCTGTCCAGGGTGTACCCTGCCTCTCACCCAATGTCAACTGGGATAGGCTCCAACTCCCAAGAGGATAAGTGGTTAGAAAATGGATGGATGGATGATAATAATAATGACAATAATGATAAACTTTATTTTATAGCACCTTTCATACAATAACTGCAGCACAAAGTGTTTTACAACAAGGGCAGTATAAGCATTGAGTGCTTCACATGAAAATAGACATAACAATATTGGGGCAGTTGGGACAATGTGTCATGAAAATAGACACACTGTTTTTGTCATGCTCAAGAACAGGAACTTTATGAAAAGTTTATACCCGCTGTCTAAGCAACAAATTTAGTTACTTTCAGTGGTTGCACATTGAACCAGAGACTGAATACAACAAACATCATTTAGAGCCTATTTCATCTTATATAAAGAATATTTAGTTTCTCCATGTTGCAAAATTGTAAGCATTTTTAGGAATACTTAATAACTGTATCTAAAAATAAAAGACTATTAATTGTTATATGGTATACCAACTTGATCTTACTCCTTTTAGTGTTTCTCTAAAATCTGCCAGAACTCCAAAAACTTTAGACTGGATCAATATGAATTACCTGAGGTCTCCGTAAAGATTTCAGGGTGCCAACACCAGGAATGTCCTTAGCAGAAAGGAATCAATAGCTGCTCCTCTAAATGGAGAATATATTAAAGCCAGAGACCATTCCAAGCCGATTTTCATAGCAAAAAAAATCAAAAGCCTTTATTCTGTGCTGAAAATCTGAATAGTTAAAACTTAATGACACATTTCACCTTGAACAAGCCTTCATCAGGGTGATGCTATGACAACAGTGTAGCTCCGACCTTCTTTGATTTTTAATGCATCACTTCAGGTTTGATCAAGATCTACTTCAAATGCATTCAGAAAGGGATTTTTATTGGCTTCCTTAATATCACACATACTTGTCTCTCTTTTTCTGCAAGCTGTTATCATATTAAGTATTTTAATGTGCTGTTGTTGCAGAAGTCATGAACTGGTTTCTGGTTTAAAGGCACCAGCTATTGTCCAGTCCAGACCCACTGGCTGTGTTTGTGTTTGGATTTCATGCCCCACATGTGCTCATCATGCTTTATTTGCTCTGCCGTAAGCTGTTAGCCCTTTGAACACCTGCCTCTGCTCTACCATTTTGCTCTATATTATATGTTTATGCTGGTGTTTTCTGGTCACCCGTATATGTAAATATGCGTTTGTATGCTAAGTTGACTATCTGTGACCTAACGTGTTTATTCTATCTCATCAGATGTGATGATGCATGATGAAAAGGCCATGCACATGCTCCTTTCAGCCAATTTTGAAGCTGCCTTCTCTGGCTTTGTTTCCTGAACTCAGCGCCAATGCAACAGTAGACTGGAAATGTACGAGCCTGCAAATTCATATTACCAAAAATTCCATGGGACATCGCCTGTCTACTGTCTTTACAGCCTTCCAGCAACAGCTGCTACAGTAGCTCAGCGTACTGTACCTAAGTGTCTCCCTTTCATGTGTCATTTAATACGTCTCCCCGTGGCACACAGAGCTCTACAACAAAGCTCCTCTCTCTAAGTTTTCCCAGTCTGTCCCCTGTCTGTGCTTGAGAATCTATTTTAACTCACCTTGCCGCATCCTTTTTGCAATATTCCACCTCGACTAGCAACCTGCTGTTTTCTGAGGGTGGTGCTTTGTCCCTCACAGGTCTTCTTGGGTCAGGACCAAAGCTTCCACAATCCCTTTGAACTTGTTTTCCAATTCCCTATGTCTAAGTGCCACTGGCACTCGGTGGGGCTGCTTTACTCAGAACTCAGACCTGAGCAGTCAGGCACAGAATTCATTCATTATTCGGTAAGACTTTTTATATAGCTTTCTTTTGCTGTACTCAACAACACTGTGTAGTCCTATCTCACATATAGGTTTTCAACAGCCAATATCAGAGGAGTTGAGTCCATCTGCCAACGACTTACATCTAATGCCAGAGTAATTCTAATGTGTAGTGCCAGTGGACAGAGTGAAGAGCGTTTTCTGTAGCATGGCAGAAGTAGAGGTGTGTAGGTCGGGCTGGATAGGCATGTAACACATCTAACTTTGATGTGCCACAAAAAAGTTTGTGTGTGGTCACATTAGGGCCTTTTTATTAACCCTAACAATAATCTTTCTCAACAATACCCAAATGTTTTAGTGTCCTAACCTTAACTCTACCAGTATTCATTAGTTGTTATGAGCAGGTATTGTAGAAAATTATAATTTTCTTTGCACTGCATGTTGTCTTTTAACATGTTCTGGAGTTATGCAGAATCTTCTTGTTCTTGCTTGGGATGGGCTTGGTTTTCATTTAGAGCAGCTGCAAGAAGTTTGCAATGGTTATGAAAGGTCTCAATTTAATACTGATGCCTCTATACGAGATACATAAGCAGATGAAACCATGAGTGAGAAGATTGGCTATTTCTATCTTTTCTTAATGCCTGTCTCTGAGCCTGATTCCTTGCTAAATCAGATGAAACGATTCGCTACAGGCAGCCTGGAAGAGCCTTACTCATTTTCCCAGTTGGGCAGTGAGTAGTACGTTAGCTAGTTAAAAGGAAGTAGGAGATTTTTCTTCAGAGAATTTTATTTTTTGATGTTAAATTTTGTGAATATGAGGCAGGATCAGCAATGAGACACAGAAAAGAACTGAGAAAAGAACTAAAAATATACATATGTATGTATATATATAAATACATATACATAAAGGACAGTGATAAAGCACAGGCAAAAACATGGGTTAACCCTGGGTCGGTAACCAATCCTGAACTGGCCCTCTCCCTGCTCCCGGGCATTTAATCGATAACTTTAGCCTTCTCAACAAAGTCACCAAGCAACCAAATCTGTTAGTTGTAGGCTTCCGAGTAATCTAGGTGTATAAACAATTTTAATTTCTACCTTCTACCTTCTTTCCAACCAGCTCGCAGAAATACCTGAAATGACCACGAGCTCTTGACACTGCATTACATGGTGGTGGCACATAATATGTTAAAATTATGAAACAGTGCCAATGGAAGGTCAACAGGGATGCTTTGTCGTGGTGGATATACAAACTCCCTGGTTCAACAATGTCACACAATGTGCGATGGTTCGCATCACAGCCTCAAAGGTGGTATAAAGAGCGAGGAAGTCAACATACGGTACAGGTCTGGGAGACAGATGGGTCAAACAGACACAGGACTTTTACCCATGAGGCCGCTGTTTGTGTCCTGTTTGAAGCTAATAGTCAACACTGACTTATTCTAACTTCATGTACTTGTGTCTTTTACGTAGCTATGTAGCAATATGTCACATACATCACTTTAAAATGTACTTGTATCTTGTACGCAACGATTGTAGTTATTTTAAGGGGAAACACTTTTTCTAAACCTAACCAAGTAGTTCGGCTGCAACCACGTAATGCTATGTTAAGAAGTCGTTTCACGTATTTTTGTGAGAACACATTGTCCTTCAAGAGGCAATGGTGCTCATGGGAAATGCTGTCTTCATTCTGGGAAACAATATTGCTTTTGCCCACAAGGGCCGCCAAAGTCAACACAAAAGATGCATTTGAAAATACTTGCTCCAATTGATGCAGCATGCTCTACGCAGACTGGACCGTTCGTGAATTCAGAGGGCTGTTAGAATGTACCGTTCTGTTATTGAGAACAGCGCACTCTCGGAGCAGCAGAGCATACTCTGGGCACTCTGTCTGGGGAGATGGAGCAGCAGAGCAGCAGAGCAGCAGAGAGCTGAGCAGAGTGAATGTGTGATTAACTTGACTGTTCATTAATTCATGCAGAAATAGAATGCTCTGTTTCTTTGAACAACAGCACTCTCATTTTAGTAAGTGGAATCAAATTTGAATTTCCGAATGCACTCAAAATTAAAGTTCCTTGTCGTTGGTTTAAGTAATCTTTTTTGTTTTAAAAATTATTATTTGGCATTTTTGCCTCTATTTGAGAGAGACAGAGTTAAACTGGGGGGAGAGAGAGAGGGATATGACATGCAACAAAGGTCCCAAGGCCAGAATCAGACCCAGAATGTTGCGGTTCAATGGCATGTGTTGTATCTCAGCACTCAGCTATCAAGGTGCTTGTTAAGTTATTTTTTATTCTTGTACTATCAGTGATATTTACATGACCAACTTATTAAACTGACTTACTTGTATGCACAAATGTTCTTAGGGGTTCATTTGTGTCCTGTTGCTCTTATTAACACTGTGCCTTCAGACACTGTTAAGTGTCAACCCCAGTCTTATTCTGCAGAGTGAAATTCCTCTAGACATCTTTCCTATACTGCTAAGACATTAAGGGACTCCCAGTCATATCCAAACCGTGACAGTGTTTGGAAGGAAGCCAAGCAGACAGCCGTCTGGGTTTCCCGTGCGTCTTTTATCCTGGATCAAACAATCAAGCAGACAACATGAAACACACAGCACCGGCACTTCTTCTGCTTATTGCTTCCTTTTTCGGGAAAGAGCTGAACAGGCTATAATGATTATTCAGGCTGCCTCTCTCTCCAGACGTGCTTGAAGTGACATCCTGCCGTCTGCAGGCTCAGTCCAACTCATCTTGCAGCACCTGCTGAGACAGGGATGTATATATTTAGGAGCAGGTGATCCTTGTTACCCCGATACACTGCAGCTTTTTTTAGCTCCTCATTTAATTTGGCAAGCAAGCAAATATTTTACAAAGTCATCGTAGTTGTCACATTGTCCATAAATTCCTTGGCAGAAGGGAAGGTATATTCTTCCCCGCAACTAACCATGATGCACTAACGATGAACGAGTGTGTGCTGAGTGGTAATGAGCCAAAAGCTGTTTGTGCGGCGAGCTTCCTGCTATCTCACAGCTCTACCCACCTTACAGCGCTGCATATATTTGATTTTAACTGCAGGTATTTTACGGCTTAAAGTTAAAAAATTTATACTTTCATCAGCGGATATCTCATGGGTTTATCTCCTCTACTTATGCCTTCCATTCTGTTGGTAATTGCATTTACCCCCTCAGGCCCCCGTCATTCATTCTGTCTAATTAGCTCTCCTGACCCTCTTAGCATGGCTGTGACCTCTTCATCCAGTAAAGGCGCTGACTTCTGCCTCATCACTTTGACTGCTGGCTGACACACGACCAGCCCCAAACCAAGGAGGGATGCTTCTTGGGCTGATACGTGCAATTAGATCAAGGTGTTTGTAGCACTTTTGACGGAGATTTAATTATGCTTATGTTAATTAATAAAAAGCACATTTGTTGTAGCTGTCCCATGTAAAGTCCTAACAGGCCGCACAGAGGTCACGTCTTTGTGTTTAAACAGTTGTAATACACGCGTTTGGTGTAAAACTAACTGCCATTGGCCAGCCCCCCAGAATGCACCAAATTAATTGGTGACTCACTGACAAGAACACTGGCATGAAAAGACGCCTGTGTCTTGTGAGAGCGAATTTCAGTTGAACAATGGGCCTATTTAAAGCTGACTGGGAGGCTTGTTGTAAGGAGAATTAATGTTTGAATTAATCAGCACCTAGCTTTGCTTTTCTTCCTCTGTGATTTAGTATCTGCGGGAGGAAACAGGGCAGGGAGTCATAACTCACAAATTAATCATTTATAATCATTCATCTCACTTGTTGGCTAACTGCAGTGCAACAATAAAAAAAAAGATGCACTGGTAAGATACACCGATATGTAAATGACATGTTTCTCTCCATGGTTTATCCTTCAAAATAAAGCAATAGCTCTGGGGTGTTATAGGAGCAATGCCGCAGTGCTGCTGAGTATAAGGCAGCTCCAACACTTAGCTGCCTACAGGGATAGTGTTCACTCGGGTTGCAAGTGAAGCCCAGAGGACACCTCTAATATGACTGTAATTCTCCACGGCCTCAGCACAAATCACACTGCACGCCTTCAGGCACCCAGCTGTTATTCTTTATACACATGTAAAGCTCTGCAGGGAGGGCGCCTTCACAAGCCCCCGGCCCAGGCTCATGCAACTCAGGGGAGAAGTCTGTAAAATGACGTCACACTGAACCCTTTTCTACCCCCAGAGGTTTGGACGACGTATCAATTCAATCCACACCCCAGGGGCCGTCTACTGATGCAATGTGATGTGCTTCTTTTCTGTTATTGCTCTCATCTTTCACACTGCACCTCTCGCTGACACTTGCCACAAGCTGCGTTTTAATGGGGCAGTTCCACAGAGATGAGACGAGTGGTGCTCGACTTTGACCAGAGCAGGGTTAAACGGGGAGCTGCTTGGTGAGTGTGGTCTCATCATTGCTGACAAATGAGAGTAAAATTCACTGCTCTCCAGCAAGAGACATCGTAGATAGGTGCACTAACGCAGGTTGTTCCCATGCACCATTCGTACATATACCTATGAAAAGTAATGCACCACAATTCGTATATAACCCATGTAATCCAGAGGGCTGCTGTCATGTGACCAACAGAATTCATTCATTTTCCGTAACTGCTTATCCCATTAAGGGTTGTGGGGGAGCTGGAGCCTATCCCTGCTGACATTGGAAGAGAGGCGGGGTACACCTTGGACAGGTTGCCAGGCCACTGCAGGGTGAAGGAAGGAGTATAAAGACCAAAACTCAGAAGGTTGGGGTGGTCGATGATTCAAACAAACACAGAACTTTCCCCCAGGAGACCAGTGTTTGTGTCCCATATTAAACCAAATGAACTTATTTTAAGGTAAGTTGTTACCATGTTTCTTTTTCTAAACATAACCAAAGTAATTTTATTTGTCTAACCCTGACCTATGTAACTGTACAGTATGTATGTAACTTAATGTTAAGTACATAACGTCATTCTTGGAGCGCTAATTTGTTTGATATCATATTAACTGCTCTATGTGCATTTTTGTAAGATATTATGTGAACATATGAAACAGCAGAGGACTTAACCCCAGGAAACTAGTTTTCATGTCCCATATAAAACCAAGTGAACTTTATTTTAAAGTAAGTCATCACTATCTTTCTTTTCCTAAACCTAACCAAAGTAACTTTGTCTAAACCTAACCTACATAACTTTATCTTAAGTTTGTAATGTCATTCATGGGGTGCTAATTTGTTAGCCATAATATTAACTGTTGTTTATGCATTTTTGTAACATTATGTGAACTGTTGTTTGAGGACACATTGACTAATGTTACAAAAATCTAAGTG
>JAPZEB010000007.1:26331821-26349375 GCA_029783705.1 Chaetodon striatus
TGTTTTTCCTTGAAATATTAAACATGTGTCCGACTGTTGTGTTTTGCTCATTTCCAGATATAATAGTGGCATGAATAATGGAATTATTTCACATGAGAGAGTTCACATGTAGGCAATTACTGCTGCAGCATGAGCATATAACATGACATACTCTGCATGATAACTGACCTGAAAGGACACATCGTTAAACCGATCTTTCTTTATGCGTTTACTTGTTGATGCACAAATAAACATGCGTGCAAATTGTGTTTACCACTAGCAATGTTTCACATGTAATTTAATGCTGATTCAGAGGGGGGAGCTTGTTGTGATACATTGAATTAAGAAAACATGAGATACATGTTCTATTCATCAAGCTGTCTGATGAAACAAAGAAAATCCCTGTTGATTGCCCTTTTTTATGTCCATCCCATTACACAGACGATGAAGAGAAAGAGAAACAGAGGACTTTTAAGATGGGAGACAGTTGGGATGTATACTGTGCAACAGCACCAGGAAGCAATGCTTTGTATTGTCAGTGTAGCCTGGTCTCAGTTTAATGATAATTCACTGTGTATTCACAACAAATGCTAACAAGCCAAATGCATTTTCTATTCTGGGAATTGTGGTACTCTGCACACCCACTGCCCACCCTGCAGAGTGCAAAATGTCAGCGGAGTTTTCAGGATGCTGTTGGGAATCGGAAGTTGAACCGTGTTCTTCGCGGCTAATTAGTGCTTGTGCATTCAAACTCTGCCAATTAAGCAGCTCCACTGGCCATGTTTCCTCTGAAGCGGTGCCTTGTTGAGCCATCAACAGCGGATCCTGTCTTCCACCATGTGGCTTGTTGTACGTCTGCTGTGCTGTGGGCTCGCAAGAGATGTTGCTTTACCCCGCAGTCTCTGGATTTAGAAAAGTCCAGTTAATACTTAGTCAGTGTTTGCTCATACTGATAGACAGAGGGAGGGATGGCATAGTGCCTCTGAACTACAGCCTCCGGAACTGAAACAAAGGCCACAAACACTGTGGAACAGAGCCTCCATGCTGTGGACATGAATAATGTGAATATTATGTTCCTCCACCAGCTGAATTATGTCACAGCAGGATGCGCCTTTTTTCCTGTTTGTCACTTTTAAAATTTAAAATTCAAATTTAATTCCCTTTAATTTCTCCTCATTACAGATATGATGCTAATGTTTACATGTTGGGCTTAACTCCAAATGTTGGTATTGCACATTTCTGCATAAATCAGATATGTTACATTTGTATGTTTCATATGTAGTGGACATGTTGAACCTAACCACACATTTACCTTCGCATTAATGTGTGGTTAGGCGTAGGCACAAAAACCACATGATTAGGGTTCATAAAACCTAATGTTTTGGCGTAAATTAACCAGTTTGGTTGCTTAAAACACAGCTAGACATGCCCCAAATTCTCATTAAAAAATACCCAGTGTTGTTACAGCAAACAGTGCTGGACATGTCCTGTAATCTTGTTAAAAATACCTGGTTTTGCCACTACAAACACAGATGGGCATGTCCCAAACTCTAATTAAAATCATCCAGGTTTGTCGCCACTAAAACAGTCACAAACTGTCATTAAAAATTTCCTGTTTTTGTCGCTACAAGATGCCTCGACGTGTCCCAAACCCTTGTTAAAGATACCTAATTTGGTTGCTACAACCACCATTGAACATGCCCCTGGTGTTATACCAGGTTTTGGTGCTACAAAAACAGCTGGACATGTCCTGAAATGTAATTAAAAAAATATCTGGTTTTGGGGCACCCTCTTGCTCACATGGTAGGGCAGGCGCCCTGTGTACAAAGACTGTGTCTTTGCCACAGCGGCCACATTTGATTTGAACCAAAAGTCCTTTGCTGCATTATATCCCCACTCTCCCTCCCGTTTCAAGCTATATCTGTCCTATCAAATGAAGGCAAAAAAAGCCTCCAAAAATATCTGAGGTTTTGTTGCTACTAACGCAGCTGGACATGTCCCGAAATGTCATTAAAAAAATATCTGGTATTGTTGCTACAAACACGACTGGACATGTTCCGAGCTGTCATTTAAAAATAGCTACTTTTGTTGCCACAAACACAGCTGGACATGTCCCTGATTGTTGTTGAAAATACCCCGTTTTGTTGCTACAAATACAGATGGACATGTCCCAAACTCTCATTAAAATCACCGTGTTTTGTCACTATACTTCTGGACATGTCAAACAAACCAACTGGTTTTGTCACTACATCATGCATGGACATGTCCCGAACTCTTGTTAAAGATACCTATTTTTGTTGCTTCAAATGCTGCTGCACATGCCCCAAACAGTCGTCAAATACCCAGTTTTGCTGCTACAAACACAGATGGACATGTCCCAAACTCTTGTTAAAAATCACCCCATTTTGTCATAAAAAAAACAGCTGGACATGTCCAAAATTGTCGTATTGTCTCCCCCTTTCATGCTATATCTGTCTTATCAAATGAAGGAACCCCTCCCCCACAAAAAAAAGAAAAAGAAAAATAAGCAACCAAGCAAAAAATACAAATTTTTGTTGCTACAAACACTACTGAACATTTCCCAAACTGTCGTTAAGAAAATACCTGGTTTTGTTGCTACAAATCCTTCCTGCCCTCTTTCCTGCCCTGTCTGAATATGGTCATAATACACATTTATATAACAGACACCTACTGGATGACAAAATGCAATTACTTCCTTTCTTCAGCCACAACAAAAACTTTGAAGACGTTTTTGAGTCACTAATTTACAGTAGTACATGGATGAAAGAGTTTGAATTGATACATTAACAGGCCATTAAGCCTGCTCTTTTAAATGTTAGTAAGTAATTAATTACTGGCTTTTGCTACAGACGCCTCTTCCAGAAGTTAAAGGACCAAAAAAGTCCATTAAGGTCCTTCCTCATTAATTAATGAACTAGTTAAGTATCTCATCCATTAGCTGCTTGCCAAATTGAAATTTGGTCCCCCAAACATCAACATGCAGACACTCGAATCTGTAGCTCATGGTACACAAAACCCTGTATCAATATTCATACTACATTGTACACTTATCCTTTTTGCCATTATATATTCTACCTCAGTGCCGTTGTCATTGAAGGACAGTCACACAGTAATCACATTGTGTGAAATGATTGCTTGAAAAGACACCATTGCTTCATTTCAATGGCTGCTTAGGTTTCCTCCAAAAGGAATAATCAGATTTTCCACGCTGTGTCGACTGGCATTACATTTCTCTACCTATCTTGGCGAGTGTTCTGTGGAATAGCAGATTTTTCTCACCCTCTGTCTCTTGTTGTTGCTTATAAATCAGAGTGTTACTTGAAGGACACTCACCGTATTAGGTTCCTGTCTAATTTTAGTCTCGGGAGGTAGAACTCATCCATTTTTCATGGTATATGTGTACCACCACTGATTCATAGGGCTCTTTCCCATTCACCAAAATGAGATTTGTCTTAGCATATTACAGCAGTTTTTTCTGCGCCTGCTCTAATAATGTTATCATCTGCAAACAAATTCCATGTAATGTGTTTCAGAACGGCACTGACGTTTAGCTCCAACTTTCAGCAGTTTGTAACAGTGCCATCAAAGGCTCACTGCAGCTGGGTATAGGGGTTAGGATTATCTCCAGTTAAGCTTGTGTGAAATCCTAACAATCATATTAAACACCAAAATAGCCCACATACAAGTTTTTACTTAACCAGAAAAATCTACACACAATGTAACATATGATTTTCTCTCCTGTAGGTGAAGGAACTCCCATGGCTACATTCAAAACTCTGCCTTTTTCAATCTCAGACGACGCCAAACCACAACGGCAAAGAGGCGTCGCCACTTTAAAAGGTCAAGTGTTAACTTACATCTATTCTTTACCTCTAAAAATAAAAAGGGAAAAGGAGCCCGCTGATGTTAGACGGTCTCTTGTTGTCAACATTTTTATGTTTGCCACAAAACTCAGGGGAGGCATTTGTACAGTGCTAGTAGGGGCCTGTTGCAATTATATGGTGCCCACATCGATCCCAAGTATTGATTAAAGTCCGTCCTTGATTTTAAGATTCAACAGACGCGTCTCTGGATTTCAGAGAAAATAAGAACACTGGAAAGTGCTCTCGTTTGAAAACAGCCAGGAAGCTCATAAATAAGACATTTTTATTAACTTAAGGAAGAAACATAAATGACTTCCAACATCTTGTGTCTGTGTTGTGTTCATAAGAACTGAAGCTTTGATAAGAGTCAATATAAACAGCTGGATTCAATTACTGGGAGAGATAAGCAGGTATGATGCAAGAGCCTTTTTAAAATGAAATTTGAGCTTAACCAATCATAGTTTGAATACAGAGACCAACCCTACAAGTCAAACTATGATGCTCTTGGTACTCCTCTAGCATCACCTCCAGCCTCCAAAGCTCAGGGACTGTGTGCCAATGTCCGCTTATTACAGGCAGTGTCAAATCAGATTCACAGACGGTGTACAATTGCTGCTTGCTAAATGCATGCATTTTTTTTCAAAATAAACTTTTAATGTAGGTTTAATTTGCTTTTAGGTTCATTTCCTTAGGTTTAGGCAACAAAACTTTGCGGTAAGGTTTAGAAAAAAAACATAGCTTGGGTTAAAATATCTAAACTAAATTAAAATAATTACATTTTACTAACTAACGTAACATCACACATCACAAGACATACTTTGCTACTCTGTTAAAATAACACATTATTTACTTTTGGTTTCACATGGGACATGAACAGCAGTCTCCTGGGTGAAAGTCCAAGTCTGTTTAGCATGCTGACACTATGGGGTGCCTTGGTGCATCACTCACTGACGCTAAGGGCCACTGACCAAGCACTGGTATTTGACAAATTGGGAATGAGGATGGGTTGAAGCAACACTTCTTACTGCTTGTATGTAGTTACTGGTGCAGTGTCAGTTTCCAATGTCCAAACCAGTGATTATTTCTCACAGTAATTGAAGGAATAGTTTAATGTTTTGGGAAATAGGCCTATTAACTTAATATTCCCCTCTCTGGAGGGCTGTCACATTCTGGTCGGTTGGTCGATATGCTCTTGTCCAACCTAATTCTCATTGCTTGGACAGTCACTGGTGTTACTTTAATAAGGCCGTATGTCCACCAAAGTGTTTCTTTTCCCAGTTGAAAACCTCTGTGATGATTGGTCTTGGTGGTATTTGTCTTGCCCTTTTTCCACTGTGATCAGACAGCTGGTGACAGTGATGAGTGCAGCATTTTACCCAAAGTTAAACATTTTTAAACTCTCATTTTTAATAGAAAACACGGATAAATAATCACAGAGGACATTCAGTGTTGATTATATAATTATGAATTCATCCCCAAAAAGACGCTGCAGTTCAAGGCTGGATTACAAAGCTTCTGAAAGGAATAGGATCACAGCAGAGCAGCACCATGGCTAACGTTAGCTTCTGGGCTAAAAATAGTAAGTTTCTTATGACATCGTAAACCCAGAGTTAACTTTACAGAGTCCAGTATGCCAGATTTTTCTCATCATGCCTGTTCAATGCTTTGTGGTGAGACAGACGCAGGCACGCAGCTCAGCTGGATGCTCCCAGTGATACAGTGTGCAGTTTATTTTCAGATATTATTACAATGGACATCACATTTATTTTTCACTGGAGGCATCCACTTGCTGAAATACAGTTTAATTGCCCTGGGTAACTGTTAATGTGAAGCTCTTTGATTGGAAAAAAAAAACACAGACAAACAAATTGGGGGTTGTATAGGTTGTAGGACTTGTTGGAACATAGTATCATGTTAATTACTTCTTAAATATGTAAACTATCAGTAGAAATTTTAAGTACATACATATTAAAATAAAAATATTTTTGTTTCTATGTTTCTAAAAAACGAACAAACAAACAAAAAAAAACATTTACCTTAAAACTTCAATTTATAGCCTGGGCTATTATTTTCTTAAATCACTGAAATCAACCGGCCTATATTTGGGGCAGGCCTTTAATTCCTTTCATACAAAACTGTTGCTCAACAAAGATGGGAAATTACTTATTTAAACCAGTATGAATACTGCTTGTATAAAATTAGGCTTCAGATTACATATCAATTATGAATCATTCATTTGATCACACACTGGGCGTTTAACTTGGGATAGGCTTTTCATTGAAGTTTTAGGGTAAGCAAATAAGTGGCCATAAAAGTATAATTTGTGATACAAACAGAAAATGATACATGCAAATTTTATTTCCGTGCAATTATTTGATTGTTAAAAAAAAAAGAAAAAAAAAATGTGTCTAAAGGTTCAATAAACACCTCAATTTATTTATTTTTCAATTTTCAGATAATTACTTTTAATGTGTCAGGCTTTAGATGGCTGAGTTAGAAGACTGATTTTCTCATCTAACCCTGGTCAAGCAAGTGAATAAGCTTATGCCCCAAAATGTCCTTTAATTTTGTCCCTTTCTACATGCGTGCTATACTATCAAAAGATATTTTTAGACCTTTTTGTCAAATCTCTTGGGTTCATTCCCTCCCAGCTTCAGGCCTCTCATTCAGTCAGAAAAGATGATTCATCTCAGTGAATGAGAGGCCCACAGTTAACAATACCGTAGTTGCATCACAGTGCCAATAATTAGGTGATTAACTCGTGCATTTTGAATTAAAGTTTCCAATTCATTTGCAGCGCTTGGGGACATCTTACTTCTACTTTCTGCACACTACCTCTAGGTCACTGCAAACCTCACTTCCATCAGTTTCTCTTAAAAAAATATTTCAAATGATAATTAACATTATCCGTCATTAGGTTAGGTATCAGAAACCTAAGCCGCATGCTTCTGACAGCTCTATAATTAATACTAGCTGTAAAAGTCAGTCATTTCCTATTAGCTGCCAAGGGATTCACGATCATAATGCGCTCTCTTTCCCTATTTTTTTTTCTCTTAGAACTTACACTCCTCTTGTTCCCTGGAAAGTCTCCTCCACTTACAAACTATGTCAGCATGGGACCTGATATTTCCTCTGTATTCAGCTCCACATTTCTAGGAAGTAATTTTGCCTGTTAGCAATTATTAATAACAAGAATCTGATGAAAGCCTGAATGCTGGGTAGATCTCTGGAGCAGCTAGTTTTTCAGACAGATGTTTGAACTCGTGCGGACGTTTTGTGCCAAAGCCACAACATGTTCTTACTGGCTTCAAATCAGTTTGTATTTACGAAGGGGGTGAGGGAAATAAACTGCAGCAGCATCACAGCTTCTATCAGGAACTACAGTTTTAAATAACTAACACAGACAAAACATTTTTAGAGTGAAAAATCTATTGTGAAAAGTCTCAAAATTGAGTCAACCCTATGGTTATGATATTTTAATGTCATGCCTACTTAAACTTGATATCATATATATATATTCTGCTGTCAGTCATCACATGAAAAGGTTTTTGGCTCTGACCCAAATGATATTAAATACACAGAGCACCAGTAAATATTGCCAGTGTTAATATCAGTGTGTGCTGGAAGCGTGAACTTTCTTCTATAATTTTCCTAGAGAGCCGTTTAGTTAGCATCATCTCTTTTTACATCAGACCCTCAGCGAGGGATTAGGCAGTCCTCACTGGCACTGAATAACATGGGAGGATTAGCACTTTCGCCTGTCACCAAATCATTCTGACGGATTAGCAATCTCCACCGTCACTCCCGAGAATTCACTGCGGCTCCAAAAGAATTCAAGTGGCTGTGACAGCCAAGGTGACATTGGAGTGAAAGGGAAAGAGTCATTTTCCTCAACCCTTTCTGACAGAATGCCCTGCATGGACAGCGTTAGCATGACGGACATTTACTGGGAGCTGTAAATAGACAGCATGAGCAGCAGCAGTCAGGTGGGCTTACATACTGTTGAATGAGTAAATAGGCTACAGATCATGGATCACTTCTGTCAGCTGCACAGGTGTTTGTTTTTACTACTGACAGGTTCAGATTGTTATTCTAAGTGTCTGACAACATTATGGAAGGATCCCTACAGAGACTGACATTTTTGTTAAAGAGCAAGATCAGAAACAGCCCCGAAAATGCTATCAGCAAACCCACCAGACTCCATTTAAATAAACAGTAATTTTAGCGTGTATAGAGCCAGCATATTTTCACATCTTACTGGGTGAATTAAGGGTTTATTTCAGCAATACAGAGCTGGTGATTGTTGGAACAGTGGAAAAATGAAGCAGATGGTTTGTGTGAGGTTTTATCTTGTTTCTTGCAATGTTGAATTAAGTGTGTTTTATGATGATAAAATTGCTTTTTCTTTAAATGGAGTCTGGTGGGTTTGCCGATGCTGATTTCTGAGCCGTTTTTGGTTAAACAAAAAGGATCGTACTCTAACAGAAAGTTCTGTCTCCATAGGGATCCTTTTTCATAGTGTAGTTTAACACTTAAAATAACATTTTGAGCCTGTCAGTGGCAAATTAAGCACTTTTAGTGGATGTAAATTAAGATTTCACAATTACCCATCAACAGTATATTTCAGTCTGTCGTCTCGATCAATACTGAACCAATTTTAAAAATTGTTGTCTTCATTAGTCCCCCAAAACAATGCCCAAAACAAGGAAAAATAGGGTCCAGATTGAAAAATACTTTAGCCTCGAGCTCAGCATTTCAGCCATTGCCATCTTGGGTTTTTGAAGCTGGGTGACGAGTGGATCTGATTTACAGACTGTGTCGCAGACAGCCTGTCACTCAGCAGCCCCACCCTTAAATACTTGTAACTTGGGCCTAAATTAAGTGTAAATGTACACAGTTGTGTACACAGTTGTCACAAATGTTAAAATTGGCTATGGAGACCAAAGCTGGTTTTTATACCAGGCTTTGAACATGTTTATTTTTTGCTGTAAAATTGGGCATTTTAACATGAGGGTCAATGGAGATTTACTCTTTTTTGAGCCAGCCTCAAGGGCCATTGAATGAACTGCAGGTTTTTGGCACTTGGGCATTTGCTTCATTTTTCAGCCTTGGAGGTTGCCGCTTGGTTACCCTTAAAGGGTTGAAGATATGCAGAATTAAGGGTGGGGCCACTTTGCATGACAGGCTGTCTGCAAAGCCTCATCATAGCCTGTGAGTCAGATCCACCCCTTGCTCCTCCACAGCTCCACCCTCTTGTCCAAATACGGTCACTTCTGGATCCAAAAAATCCAAGATGGTAATGGCCGAAATGCTCTACGTGAAACTTGATTACCAACTGCTCACTACGTTTCACTTCTTTGTACGTAACTTGATTAATTGCCAATCTGTCTGGGATTTTGGACTGCTGGAACAATGAAATGTCAAAGTGGGTCCTGGCCCTTCCTTTGCTGTGTTAAATCATATTGCCTCAAACTAACTGACACAGAAAACCAAGGATCATTTAGCACTCTGTCATAGAGGTGTTAGCTGGTCTCTTGGTCTCCGTGCGCACTGTACTTGATGGAGGTGACAGGCAACAGGGGGGATTAATAGGAGCCTGACAAAACATTTTTGCTCTGGGGTCCCCTAACAGGTTCCTCCGGCCATGGCTCTACATAACACATTTCACTCCAACAGACTTAAAAGCCTTTTTCCCTGGCCGGTAAACAAAAGCCAAATCACTTTTATTATTACGGATTTTGCAAGATGATTACTTCTTAGGTTACCTCTTCACTAGATGTTTTTCTTTTGGCCTGTTTTCACAAAGCTTTGCATAATTATTAAAAAACAAGCATGCATTTTTAAATCATACTCTTGCAGAGTTGCAGAGCGGGTCGAGCTGCTGGTTCCTTATGTGTTTTTCATCACTTTGTATTCTTATTTCAATTTTTTTTAAACAAAATCCTCGATATTACTGAACATAGAAACACAAGACTCTCTCGGATAAAGTCACAATCCTGTAAGTTTATGTTGTGGCCACCAGTTTTAATTATTTCAACTTTGTTTCTGAGAAATGTTTTGTCACTTTGGCCCAGCGGTGGGTCTACAATACCCAGTAGGCCGAATCACTGTTGCTACGGGGACAAAGCCAGTCAGTGAATCAAATTTGCTTTGTCATTGCATTTGTAAACAAAACGTGACACCATAGTTGCTAAATTCACCCAAAGTTTAGGCACAAATTAAAAGTGAAAGTCAGTTTCTTCAACACCATATTCTTTGGAGGCACTGGGGACATATGTGACAGGAGCTTAAGCTCAGTGATTGGATGGCTCTTGTCAAAATGCACTTTGGGAATCGTTGATTTTATGTACACAGACTTGTACCTTCAAGTTTTTATTTTAGAACCAGATATTTTCTAATGCAGTTGTAAATCTTGGACTGATGATTCATATTGATTCAAACCACAGAGGTGCTCCAACTGTGAGTCACCTAATATTTCCAATGAGAAAATGAAAAGCTTTTCCCACTACACAACTCCATAAATCCGACTGCTTTATTTTGTTTGTAAAATAACTAAAAAAAATAAAAAAAAGTTCTGA
Organism: Chaetodon striatus; assembly: GCA_029783705.1. NCBI lineage: Eukaryota > Metazoa > Chordata > Actinopteri > Chaetodontiformes > Chaetodontidae > Chaetodon > Chaetodon striatus. The sequence goes on from JAPZEB010000007.1 coordinate 26,342,263, forward strand.
ACACACCAAACACCTGTTTTAAAGTTTTAAAACTTTTTGCAAAACGTCTTTTAAACCAGTCAACATAATTAATTAATTAATAAAGATAAAATATTTATTTTAAAGCATTGATTTAGTTTCCCACTTGTATGTAGGTAGGCTATATAACTCAAAAATGTCAATCAAAGGAATGTCACTGATGCGATCAGTTGCTCCTTTATGGGCAAATAGCAGACAGCTAACCCTAACCCTAACCCCTGTATCGGGATTAACCTAAAGAATCAGTTTCCGGTCATATTTCATGGCTCACCTGATCAGTCTCCTTTGCTCTTCATAATCAGCTTTTCGTTAGAAGCTCTCAGCAATAAAATACAACACATCTTCTTTGTAGAGCTTAAAACTCAAAAAACACCAAAGTTGGAAGAACGTTCAAGGAGCACGCAAATGCACCATTGGCCTTGGCTGGCAAAGATCTTGACTCGAGTCCAATTAATTTGCTTTTCCACCACAGAAGGCAGTGTGAGTAGTACCGTATGATAACAGCGAGTGGGAAAAGTCGGGGATTTATGAGCACTTGAACCTGGTTCAAGTACACTAAAAAGAGTCGTTTGTTCATCTTCGCCCATCACTATAAGCAGCGTTATGCCACTATTTTCATGTAAAAACTAGTGCAAAACTATGAATTCCTGTAAGGAAAGGTTGCCTGAAAATGTGCGCGGTGATCCCCTTATTTGACCAATCGTATCCTTGTATGTAGCCTCTCTCTTTTCATCCCCTCTTTGAGCAAGCCATAAACACCTTTGCTTTTTACAAGGATGGCATACACATCGTATGTGGAAAAACTCAGAAAATCAAACACATTGTATGCCAACCTTGTTTCGAACATATCTCCACCTTTAAGGCCTTTGCACACTGAGTCTGTTTTTCATTGTTGCATTTGTTGCTGAAATTCACAATGGAGATACCTATCTGGCTCTCCCCTCGTCTTACATTTGGCACTGCGGCTACCTGAAGGGGCTGAACTGTCCCCCCTTTTTGTCTCTGCACTTCAGGTCTATCTCTGTCTTTGTGCGGTCCACATCCTCCTCCTCATTATCATCATCATCCCCCTAAATATTACTGTCTGACCTGTTCGAAGTGAGCTATCTAAGTCAACAGGGACCCTCTGTCTTGTTGTGGATGTGTCCCACACATTGTTGTGGTCAAACAACTCTCTCAGCTTTTAACAAATAGGAAAAACTCAGAAAATCAAACCTGTTCTGAAAACTTTAATGGCAGGTGAAAGTTTCGGACTCCAAAAAACTGGTTACCCCAAAAAACAAACATGTATTATATTGTTAGGCCAAAAGGATTAATAAAAACGTCAATCTAAATTCCCTGGAGAGCAAAGTGACGCCTTTAAATTGCTTGATTTATTCAACTGACAAATTTAAAAAAAATCCAAAAGTATCCAATTTATTGTATATAAAACAGAGACTTCTTGCATGTAAGAAGATGTAACCAGTGATGCTTTTACATTGTAAATTGATAGATGAGTTTTCCTATTAATCATCTAATTGGTTAATTGAGTTGTTTAAGCACTATTTCAAATACAAACTAATTTCTCATATAAGATCAGGTTCCTCAGTTGGATCTTTCCTAGAAATCGTTTCTACCAGCATTGTTGCTGCAGTTTGTATCGGTGAGCAGCAAAGATCAATAATTACTTAATCCCCCTAATGTATCTGTTGTTTAGGTGAAACTGTTGCTGCAATAAAAGCACTGACTGCAGTATACCATATGTGGATTTCTAACTACAAATGTGACAGAAGCCTGAGGCTCACTGTGACTGAGACACAAGCTCCTCTCCTGTGATTTGTTAACGCCAGAATGCGGATCCACAGACTTAATGTAACAGCATCAAATTAGAGTGTGTGTATGTGTGAGCTTACTGGATGTTTTCACAGGATATTACCTGCCTTTTACACCTGCCGCATAATTGGCTTCTTGCAAACGTAGCCGGAGACTGAACTCTTTGGGGAATAAAGCAGGTTTGGACCACTTAAATGTGCTTAAATGCACTGAAATCCCAGGCCAACTCATATTCACATGCATGCATAAATATTCCAAAACATTATGCACAGTCTGATATCCACTTGAAAGCCTTGTGACTAAGTGAGAAGGAAAAATTCTACCACTGCACAATGACTTGAGTTCATACCGTCTCTGCTCGAAGGAAGTGTGGTTTGGAAAGAGCTTCTATTATGTGTTTAAACACAGTTTCCCTCATGAAGTCATCAAAACGACTGGTACCCTAAAAAGCAAATCTCCTGGGGAAGCTAGTTTAAAGACCATCCAATTGAGAAAGTAGCACAAAAATCATTTAGCCCGACTCCTTTTTGACAAAGTGAAGCCACGTATTTTTATCCTTCTGCAGACTTTGTCTATATGCAGCAGCTAAGCTGTCCCAACATTCTGAATCTTACAAATTGTACCATTCAAGAAAACCAAGCATATGCCAGAAAATCAATACACAGAAGCTGAGGACAAAGGGGCCTCTGTAGCAAAGCCCGTGTCTTACACAGGATGGAGAACTACTGGTGGCACGCATCCATTAGCACCTCATCTATTTTCTATCAATGGAACACAGAGCAGCAGAGTAAATAGTAGCAGCTGCCGCGGCTACCACAGACATTTCTCTGCAATTGATACTACCTCTTTCTAGTATGATTTCAAATCTGGACCTTAATACGTTTGTAATTGTGTTGTTTTTTTTTTTATTTCCCAGGGCCCAGTGAACATCACCACACAGGTGGTCTAGATCTAAATATGTGCAGTGGATTTCTGGGTGTGCCTTATCCTTATAAAATCTTACAAAACCTTGAATTTTTTTTGTCTCTTACATTAGCATTTTGGAAAACTGGGTAAGGACTGTTGTCCCTTTTGTTTTCCTATGCCAGGTTTACACTGACTGTGGAAGCTCCACAAAGCACTCTGTCTTCCATGGAGAGCTGCCCACTTCCTTCTGGCACCCATGTTCACCAGTTAGTTGTTCACACTGGACGCGCCTCGCCTCCGCTGCTGGCTCGCGATCTGCAGCAGTAGTTTCAATGTCTGGTCACTTATTTCTGTGAGACTGATCATCTATTCGGAATCATATGAGGAATATATTATATATCACTCATTGAATTGGGACAAAATCTGTATTTGGTGGTGTTATGATTTTTACTCTTCGATCAGGCTGTGAAAATATATTTTAAAAGATCAAAGTCTTGACTATTAAACTTTGTAAAGAGCCGTGGTGATTGAATTTTTTATTTTTTTTAAAAAATAGTGTACAGAATTGATGTCACAAGCAACATCTGACGCAGTTGACAACTTACAAAGTTGACAAAAAGTTATATACTTATTAATTTCACAGCAGTCGTAGTGAGTAGCCATTTTATTTTTCAGAGTTGCTAAGAATTCTTAATGCTAATAAAAATACTCATTTTTAAACAGTAATTGTTATTTAGTTTGGATTTAGAAGAACCACAGAGTTGAGCCATTATGGAGATACACCTGATAGCTATATTATTTAATGAATTTATCAAAGAATAGAAAGTTTACCAGGATTTAAGCTGCATTCTTGCCTTTTTGGAAACCATTAAGTCAGACAGGAGTCCTTTGGATATATCTAACCCCTCTGATGCCTGATTACATTTTCACAAACATTTTCACAAAAATATATTTTGAAACAAAGATGACTATAGCAGTACATATTTACACCGATGCTATCAGTATGTACTGTTAAGTTTATTTTGAAGACTTTTGAAACATTTTTTAATTGTTTTAAGTTGTAAATATTTGTTTTCTGTCCCAGTGCAAGTTTAGAAGTAAAAAAAAAAAGAAAGCAGATCAAAATATTTTATAAATCATACAAATAAATCTTTTAACAATAATATTTCACCCCAAAACAGAGCAAGTGTGTTGATAGGTTATAATTTTAAGGCTTTCTTTTGTGGAACGTGATTTGTCCCACTTCTCAAGAATAGGTGATATTCAAATTAGGAGAGTTGAACTCTTGGATAAAACTTGGGCACAAGTATCAGCCAAGTCAAATGTGCCAATATCTGTACCTGTGATGGAGAAAAATTAATCTGAGTAGCTGTGTTCAATTTCTTACTCTTGTGATCAAAAATTGATTTGATGCTCAATTCTAAGATTGTTCTGTCAATAGTTTTCTAATAAATAATAAATATAGCCACTCCTGACCAACCCAGTATAAACTGAAGGTTTAATACATAAACTTCAAATTAGGTCCGACCAATTTCCGGGTTAAACCACACCCACTTTTATTTAACCCCGCCCACTCCAAGTACAGATATGGATACACATAATCAAGTTGGCTGAACAGATACAGATACTGGTGTACTTGTTTATCCCCAATATAAATGATGTGATTCTCATTAATTATAGAATACACATCCCATGCTCACTTACTCCACATATTTGTCGGTTGTGTCTAAACACACACACACACACACACACACACAAGCAAACAAACAGAGACAGAGCTCTACGCGTGATTACAGAAGAACAGAGGAGCAGAGTCGCTTGCTGACCCGCACCAAAAAATGCCAAAAAAAGTAAAATACACAGCACTCATATTTCAAAAATGTTCAGATTTTTACTTATAAAAATAATTTAAAGAATTTGCTTTTAAAATGTATATTTTAAATGTAAAGGTAAGGTTCCAATGACATATTTCTGTTTTCTATTCTGTTACCAAGTGAATGTTCTTGTAAACTGCAGCACCAACTTGAACACAAAATAACAGTACGTAGCACAATAGAGATCAACATTGATTGTCCCTATTTTCATGCTGGTTTGAGGCAAATAACCCTAACCCACTTTACCAGGGTTTTTGGAAAACCAGAGATCTAACTTTTTTGGTATGGAAAGCGTGTAAAGAACACATCAAGAGCTATTGACTTTACGGACATGAGTGGCTTTGCAAATGATTATCCAAACATGGCAAAGCTCAGTGATGGAGGTTCTGTCCATGTGGGAATGCTGAGTGCACTTAGCACATGTCTTGGCAACCTGAGTGCTCCCTGCTTGTTCCCTCTCCTTTAATGACCCATTAAAACTGACAAATGGCCGGAAACATTACAACCACTTAGTTGCTCACAGAAATAGTATTCTTACTTTTCTGAGAGCAATCAGCAACAAATTGCCTAATTAATTTCCTTCAAGCTTTTGTAGCTCAACAAGCCATATCCTCTTTGGCTTAAGTTAGTCTGCAGATTTTTTCCCTTTTCCTTTGGAAATTAGACTCAATAGACCACAATGCAATGCAGCCACAAGATCTTTTGATTACAGGGTATGATGCTGACTTTTCCTATGCAAGGATATTAGGCTCCCATCATTGCATTTCTGTTGTTGTTTTTTTTATTTAAATGCTGTGTTCTACACCAACATGCAAAAGTGAATGTGATCATGTCTGACCTCTGAAAGAAGCCAAATGGCACTCTGTGAGCTGAACATAAAACGTACTTACTGTATGAAATATGAAGTAGGCAAGGCAGTTTAAGGGAAAGTGAGTACAACAAGAAGATAAATTACAACTCTGTGTCACAATAGAAATCCCTTAATGCACTTAACAGGAGAATAATGGCATCCTGTGCAACCCTGCTCTGTCTGAGGGTGAAATTAGAAGCGATCCTCTGGTGAAAACTCTGACTTTGGGAAAATTTAAGTGAAGGAACAGAATTATTCTTAAACAAAACACTCCGGCAATCCTTCTTCCTCTAATGAATCCCAGGGTGAGTTACTGAGCAAACTATGTCTCCAGACAGAGGAGGAGAGGGGCTGTTAGCCACAACATCCTAAATAATTTCCTCAGTTTATGAAGTTGTTGGTATTAGCAATTAGTAGTTGAAACTTTGCATGTGTTAATATATTATGTAATACATTCAATTTACTAATACGAAGGAAGGAAGGGAGGAAGGAAGGATTGGATTTTAAAGTTACAGTCCTTAAGATTGACACCATATCAAACCCAATTTTATTACGATACCATTTATGGCTGGCATTTACTCTGGTATAGCAATTAAATGTATTTACACCCGTTTACACCTCTTCATGTAGTATTTTGCATCATCCGTGGCTGAGCCTGCCACACTGGATTTCGAATGGAGTGCATATGCACAAGGGATTTACACAAAATGATGCATGTTTGTGCTCCACAAAATTTAAAAGACAAGAACTGTTGAATGTGCACACAGCACATAGTTTGTAGACATGTGCATATGTCTGCTGGCGTATGCTCTGAAGGAGCTGGATTTTTTTTTTTAAAAGGAAACATATAATTCAGTGCAAGCTGAAATAAAATGGAAGACAAAAAGTGAAAACAAAGTGAATCCTCCTGAAGTCCTTTTCTTACCCAGTAACTGATAAATGTGTCATTTCACAACTCAATTGCAAGAACAATCTTGGCATTTTACATTTCTACATACAACAGATAAGTTACATTTGTTTGTTTCATATGTGCATATGTTGAAGCTCTACATTTTAATTTTAACTTCATGTTGTAACACTAGTTAATGCTGCGGTTAGGTTTAGGCACAAAACACTGGCTTGGTCACTACAAACAGGGCTGGAAATGTCACAATCTCTCCTTAAAAATGTACCCGCGTTTGTTATAGGGCTGTCACATAATGGTCGGTTGATTGACATGCTCTTATCCGACCAAATTCTTATTGGTCGTACCATCACTGGTGTTACTTTAAGAACGCTGTGTGTTCACCACAGTGTTTCTTTTCCCAGCTGGAAACAGCAGTTGTTGTTCAGCATTTGTATTTGTCCTCTGTAATGGTTGGTCTTTGTGGTATTTGTGCTGCCCCTTCTCCACTGTGATTTGATGGCTTACCCAAAGTTAAACTTTTGTCAGAAAAACAGATAAATAATTAAAGAAGACATTCAGATATTCAGTGTCACATTTATCATTATGGATTTAAGGGCTGCACCAAAAACTTATTTTTTTTTAAATCAAATAATTCAACAATTATTTTTTCAAAGTTAGTTAATCTACCAATTAATTTACTGATTATTCTAAAGATTTATATTTTTTTAATTGATAATAATAATTAATTTACCCAGAAGTAAATATCA
>JAPZEB010000007.1:26362429-26381514 GCA_029783705.1 Chaetodon striatus
GCAGTTCTATGAATGATCCTTGGACTGGGTCAAGAAGCCAGTCGCTCCCCATAGACCTCGATGTTAAAATGCCCAACTTTACAGCAGAGATAAACATGTTTACAGCCTGGTACAAAGTTGGTTTCTGTCTGTGTGCATAATTTCTCCCTTTATTACAACTGTATGGGGGGTCAATTTTTATATTACTTAAGGTTAACATTTTATTAAGGCTTAAAGTTATGCATAATTAAGGGCGGGCTGCTTTAGGTGACAGGCTGTGTGCGGATAGGGTCAGTTCTGGCTCCAAAAAAAACAAGGTGGTGACAACCAAAATGCTGAGCTTGAGCATTCAAAAACTATTTCGATAACCAATAGGTGATGTAACAATGACTATGCCCATTATGTTTACAGTCTGTCGCCCTGACACACCAAGCCAAAAGTTGGCTGTCAGTCAATGTCGTCATTGAGCGTCTGTTGCCCTACTTTTTGTGCTGTGTCCCTTACCATTGGCTTTGGTCGGCCATGTATGTTGTTTTTTGGTTGACTTTGCCTGTTGAATCAGTGTTGGACCCAATGGTGCCCACTGATGAGTTAAATAACTCATTAGCAGTTCAGAGCAGTGTACAAAAACAGACATGGATATGAGGAAAGCAAATAAGCGACTTAAGTCAAGAGGCTGTAGGATCAGAACAAACTTGTTATATTAGGAAAGATTTTTTAGCTAGCAAGCTCTTTAGCAGAAATGGTTCATAATTATTCATGTTATTGTTCGCTAGCACACGGTAGGTATCTTCTGTTCTTTCAGCATCGGGCTGTGATGTTAATGTGCTAACTGGTTCACTAGTTTCTTCAACCTAAAACTGGTCTCTATTTTTAATGACGAATACAGACCGCCAGCGCCTGCTGCTACAGAGAGTTATTTCTTCTCATGGAGGCACAGAATGTACATGCTAGTTAGCCATTGGCTTTAGTCTTTACGGTGTGTACAAGTGCAACTTTCACTTTTGGTTCCTCCTTATTAGGACAGGGATTTGTGCTGATACGTGGGCATATGTAAGTTTTAATGTTATAGTGTAAAGTGTAATGCAATAGAGTTACACAATACTAATGTAACAAGTGGTGTAACACATTACTTTGTACCGTAAGGAATTAAGACCAGTGATCCGTTACTTTTTTGAGAAGTAATGAGTAATCTGTAATACATTACTTTTTTCAGTAACAATCCCAGCACTGATTGTTCCAGTAATGCAATTAAAAGTGTGACACATTGCTGGTCCGGTGCAGTATTATTAGCATGTTCATGTGCTGATGGGAGGCTCCAACATCTGGGATATTATGGTGTAGAAAAAAGATCATTATTACAGCAATTAAAGTTGTGTGTGTGAATTTGCCAAGTCCTTGCATTAATAATGGTGCTGTTCAGCAGCCAGCTGTTGTTTTATTGTGGTTATAACTGTTGATTGCAGAACAATGACTTAAATGCGTGCACTAATCGCAGAACGGGGGTGTAAGAGAAAAAAACATACAGCTCTAATTTGTCTGGATACAAATAATTTGACTTTCTAATTTAGCTGATTAATGCCAATCTTACTTTAGCAAGCACAGTAAAACAGGCACTGCTTGACTGACAGCCGATCATTAACTCTTACTAAAATTATCTGGAAGCAGCTGCGCTTAAACACAGCAGACTACTGCTTTGTAGGCAATATGTCAGTGCTAACAACTGGCTCCAGTTGAGACCTGGTTCCAAATTGTCTGATCCATCAGAACCGTATGCCTCACAACTAATCAGTTCCTGTTTTTCTAACAGTTGTGCTTTGTGAAACAATGATGTCCAAGTTGTGCGTCGCTAATGAAACTTGCAAGAAGGAGTCATGGCAGAGGGGAAGAAACGGTCCAAAGTGTGGCATGACAACGGTTACATTTATAATTTCAAGTAAGGGTAGTAACACCAGCAGTATGATGAAACATCTTTCTACACAACATGGGCTTACGGGTTCAGTGTGTATGATTTGGGAGGATAATGGCAGCAATGGATTATGTTTTCTTTCGTGTATAATGACCTGAAAATAAAAATTATTATGTTTTTATTACCTTAGAATGAGTTGTTTCTATCTACATAGGAAGCGGGTCCTTGTTTATGGAGATCGCCATGTTCACCACCATGGTTCTACATTAGGGAATGGACAAACCAAACACTGGCTCTAGATGGGGCCGTTCACATTTTTGCATAGGCCATCATAGTTAACAGCTCCTCTGCAACAAGAGCTTCAGGAAAACAGGTTTGACTGGTTTAAATCGCAAACCCGATCACACTCCGAAGTCTTCGTAATCTGGCACTTGGGCAGTGACTTCTGGCATCAGCCGTCCTTTAACGTCAGCATGATGCATGTCTGGTTGCCATTATAGTTTAACGTGGCAGGACAAGACAAAAGTTAAGGCGGCGAAAGTTTGAGTAGGGTAGGCAGGAGGGGTGGTGGATGGGTCCCACAAACACTGACCTTCACCCAGGAGAGTGGTATTTGCATCCCATAAGATTACATACCCAAACCACATTCTTTTTTCCTAAACCCAACCACGTATCCAACCACGTGTTTTCATTGCCTAAACCCAACTATGTGCGTTATCGGTACAACACTGCGAATTGACTTTTTTTCTGTTCAACAACTATGGGTTTATTTTAAAATAGACTGTATGTAAACAGTAAATTTCTTGTGAAAGTGTAACTTGGAAACAGACAATGCATGTAACGGGCAGAACTTGACACTGTGCTCCAGAACGTCAACAACCAACGCACCCAGGGTACCTTGCACGTCTTATCTGGATATGGAAAGTCCATGACCAAATGTCAATATGTGACACGGTCACAGTGAGAATGTGTTGAATCACTAGGTTTGCTTGTTTTAGAGAGGAGGAGACCTTTGTGGATAGTTCGGCTCCCAGTAAAAACCTCCTGGATCAGAAGAAAGGTGAGCTCACATTAGCAGTTGCTAGGCAAGCGGCCCATCTCCAACCTGCCAAACAGCATAGGACAAACACTGATTTCTAACATGACACTGCTGTATTCAGTGATTCCATCAATTTAAATCCCCTTTTTTCTGAGAAGAGGAGACCTCCATTGATAATTTAGCTCCAGGTAAAAACCTTAACAATGAACACTGCAGGAATTCTAACTAGGAGAAGTTTCAGCTGGTTGCAATCTGCAATTCTCACCACTAGATGACACTAAATCCGCCTAAATCTTACACAGTGTTAATTTAAATTCCAGGAATGCCGTTTATTTCACACACCACTGCTTTTAAACCCTTCAGCACAAGGGCATTTATCCTGTGTTCTAACATCAGTGCCACACACACGTCAGGATTAGCAGATTTTTTCTTAAACTTAAAAAAAACTGAATGAAAACAAATGCTGTGTATTCTCTCATTTCACACTGCACTCATTGTCAGAGATGACGCTGAAAACCTGTGCACACCTACTTTTTTTCCACACAGAACATTGATCAGGAATCATTAAGGGATTCGATAAAGACTTGGACCAGTACACTGAAGCGATAATGGCTTTGGTCTCAATAAAATCTTATCAGTTCCCATCCCTATCAGTGGAACTCACCTTACATTTCTCACCCTCCATTATGTTACCTCATCTTGTATTCACACCACATGGGAAAGACAAGTACAAGTTAATGTATATTTTCTTCTTATGCATAAATCTCACAGCACTATCCACAATTTGAATTCATGAAGACATAATGTGCTTTACTTCTGTGTAAGAATCTGGATCTTTAGGTCACACTTGTTGCTGCAACATGTGGCATTTGTCCTTTTACAGTAAGGATTAAATATTTATTTTAGAGCTGTCATGTTCATGCCTATGCTGCTTATAATTTACTGTGGGTGTGTCGCATGGTTGTGTCCAGATGTGTGCTGTATTGTCTGTTGAGTTGAAAACAGCCATAGACCATGGACGTCCTAACAATACCAATGAAGGTAATCAGTAGAAGTAAACAGAGCTAAACACTCAGCAGATAAAGCCCAAACACTGGCATTGCTTCTCCACATTATTGGCACCATCTGACGGAAATAGAAGTGCCAAGAAGCAACCAGCTGGTTGGTGCGCAGCCACATGGGTGGGATGTTAACTCATTAGTTAGCTCATAAAGAGGAGTGATAAACGCAGGGCTTTGAACTTGACCAGCGAATGCTACGGAGGTCAAGATCCTGGTAAGGGTTAGCGTGACTCACTGAAGACACATCAAGGAAGTGCTCACAGAAAAAACAAGTGCAAACAAAGTCAACAGAAAACCATCATGAAGCGGAACGAGTTCAAACACTCTCACGCACTTGATGATAACCGTGAAAACCCTCCCATATGACACAACATGACAAGCCCTGCCAGTTACTTCCAAATGAACAGAGGAGGTGGCGTGAGGAGGAAGAAGAGGAAGCCCGCGAGGGAGAGCACAGCATGGAAAAAGGAGGAAAAACAAACAATAGGAGGTGGGGGAGACAAACCCACCTTCCCCTCTTCCCTCCATTATCTCCTTTCCCATCCCCCTCTCACCCTTAACGAGGGATAGTTTTCTCCTCGCTTCTCATCTCTCTCCTCCCCTCCTTTCCTCACTGTCTCAAGGGACCAAACACACCCCTGACAGGTTGCCATGGAAACGCCTCACACACACTCTCTCTCACACAGACTCACTCTCTCTCTCTCGCTCTCTCTTGCAGCGGTAACGCCTGTATCCTCTCTCTCCTCCATTAGCATCCCTCTTGCTTAGAGACAGCAGGGGCGGCAGTTGTCGAAAACCCTGACGTACGGCGAAGTCCCCGCGCCTGAATCCATTTGTCATGAGAAAACTTACTTTGATATTCCAGCTTCACGGGCACAAGATGTAAGAATGTGGTGATGAATTATTTGACACAGCTCAACAAACTGTTGTTCCTGAATGCCCCCTTTTTTATTTTTAGATATGGCTTACAGATGCATAGCTGGCAATTTCCCCCTGAACTTTGCTCCCCCTTAGAAAGATAAGAACAAGCAGATTTAATTTGCACACAATTACCGTAGACATGCCATACTCAATTAATGCCTGCCGAAGTCAGACGAGAGACAGTAGCTGAGTCCCTCGGCTGGAGCATAACTCATTTATAATTCAGTCCTATTTCTCATACTTAAGGTCAGAAGTGTGTAAAGTAAGGTCTTTTTTTTTCTCAAGCACTCATCCGCATGAAAGGATGTATCTACACTATATCTCACCCCCGCAGGCTTTTAGAGATCCTGGTCCACTCTGGGGGGTACAAAAAAAGGACTGTGTTCCTCTGCTGCAGGGCCACTTTGACTCACAGCAGAGCACCAGCCGCCAACTTCATACAGTGCATGTGTCATCCCCCGCTGTGCAGCTCGGGGAGGGTTTTATCCACCTTGTGAAGTGTGTTGGTGTCATCATGTCGTCCAGGGCACAGATGCAATCTCTTTGCTGCATCAGTGAAAGAAAAAACTACAGTCCCAACCACAGGCGACACCAAACCATTGACACATTTTTTTAATTTTTTTTTTTTCACATGTAACATCACTTAATTGACTCCCTTTTCATCCCACAATGCTGGAGGGAGGCAACTGTCGTCATCCACCCAAACTCACACACACTGAATGCACCACATTTTTCTCCCATCAACACCTACATCACTCCCAAACTGAGGCTTGAGCTCTTATCTCCATCCTCATTCATCACAGACGTCATGGGCACCTCATCACTTCTCTCGTTTGTTTATTTATTTATTAAATTACTTGCAACCAGCCCCAAAATGCTCACACCTCGTGCCCAGAAAGGGACTACGCCTACAGTCTGCTGATGAAACCAAGTGTCAATATCTTTTTTCCTGCGAGTTAACAGTCAGTTATTGGCTACTGAGTCGTGCAAGGAAAAGATTTTCATTCATCCTGGCAACAGATTGGAGCCAGCGGAGCTCCAAACTGGAGTGTGAGAGCTGTTCAGTGCTCAGCAGAGTGTCATGAGTCTTACCTTTTACCTGCTCCTCCACATGCCAAAAATCCACCTTCACGTTTTACATCACTGAGCGGGGAGTCCGAGGCGCACACATACACACACACACACACACTCTGACTGACACACACTCACACACTTGCACACACTGGGGATGCAATCCTCTCACTGAGTTGGTCTCCTTCCACTGTGTCTTCCATCAAAAGCTACCTTCTTTAAAAAAAAAATCCGATTTTTAATTTTTTTCTCTTTTTCTTTTTTTCTTTTTTTTTTTTTTTCTCAGATGTGGTTTTGTCTCCGGTAACCGGGCAGGCTCATCCTTCCTGGCGGCGGCTCCGGGTTTAACGAGGCATCGGCACAGCGCTGGGTGACGGCGGGTAGAGAGAGGTAGAGAGAGGCAGAGGAGAGAGACAGAGATGCGTAAAGCTCGCAGCTGCAGATACACAGAGACTGAGCTGCTCCTGCCTTCACAATAAAAGCCTGACAAAGAACCTAAAATAACACAGATGAAAACATTAAATAACCAAAGACAAGGTGGCTGACGTCACTTGTGTGCACTGCAAATGTTAGCACAAAGGATCAGAGAAAAAAACCTGCAGGACACTGGTTATCTAGAGATCCTTAATTGCAAGTCAGGCTGTGTGACTGCTGCTGTTTTATAGAGGGGTGAATAAATATACTGAGGAAATGAATTCATTTGTTAAATACATTAGGAAACTAAAGGAAAATACACAGATACATGAATGTGTTTCCTGCGGATTAATTTTTCTGTATTAAAATGGTTTGCAATATAGAATTTTAAAAACATGGTTTAATTATTCCAAAAAAAGCACATCAAATTATTGTCATATAATGCAACAAATGTCTATTGACAAAACTGCAAATTCTGAAAAGCTGATTTCAATCCAGGTTAACACATTCTCACTCTGACCTCGTCACGTGTTGACGTGCTTGGTCTTGGACGTTCCATGTCCACATACAACGTGCAAGGTACCCTGGGTGCATTGGTTATTGACGTTCTGGGACACCATGTCAGGTTCTGCCTGTTACATGCATGGCTTTCTTTCAAGATACACCTCTCTTTTCACAGGAAATGTATGTTTACATACAGTCCCTTTCAAAATAAATGCACAATGTTAGTACAACATAAATTGAGTTTTTTTTTCTTCAACAACAAACACACGTGGCTAGGTAAAGGCAACAAAAATATTTGGTTAGGTTTAGGAAAAAAGAACAGGGTTTGGCTTTGAAATCTTGCAGGATGCGAATGCCGCTTTCTCAGGTGAAAATTGGTGATTGTTGGATCCATCCACCACTCCTATTGCCTGCCCTGCTCAGACATTTGCTGGCTTAACATTCATCCTGTCCTGCCGCATTTCCCCCATGCGTCGTTAAACTATAGTGGCAACTGACCGCGTATCATGTCAACGTTAAAGGATGCCTTTTTTCATTGGTTTCTGATGCCGCAAGTCACTGCTTAAGTTCCAGATGTTGATGACTTCATAGTGACTCTCTTGGAAACTGACCGCCTGAAAAAGTAAAGTAAATATAAGTATTAGTCTTACATAATGTTCACTTTATGTAGATTTTTTAAAGTAAAATAAGCTTGTCAGATTTTACAGTGTAGCCTAATAACAATCCGGGGACAAAGAATCATAAAGGTAAAATTTAAAAAGCCCCCCATAAATAAGGTAAGTGCTGCTGAGCAGAACAAAGTCCAGTGAGATTTTGAAGTTGCATTGCCAGGGGATCGCATTGTTGATCTTCCGATGAGTGGACGACCTGCTCTACCTTCTGTGCCTCAGCCACCCTATATATAGTATGTTTGTGTAGTATGTATAGTAAGAAACACTTGGACCTACATCAGTGATAAGAACTATTTACAATGACCAAAAAATGATTAAGTTTATTGATTTGATGAGTACTTTTAGTTTGGCCCAATCTCCTATCTGCTAACATAGAGGGTTTCACTTTTGGGGAGCTGTAATGTCATCCATCTTTTGTTACAGCCTATGACCCAAAAGCAAACACAGGAAGATGCAGTGGATCGGTTTAGGAAGTCATTAATAGTAAAAGCACTGGAGAGTAGAGGGACTTGAGACTGCTGAAGGTCAGCAGGGCATAGAGAGGTTCAGATTGCAGAGTCAAAGGCACTGGCTAACTGCTGGGAAAAAGTTAAGGCTACTGGTGAGTAATGACTGACAACAGGAAAAGAGTGACAGAGGTAAAGGTAGTTAGGATGATCAGCTGGGAACCAACAGTAGAGGTCGTCATTAGTTCCTAGCAATCGAGTCGGAAGCGGTCCAACCTATATTCATAGGGCTTTTTCACTGGCACTTTTGGGTGTGCGGAGTCAACCCCTGTTGATTCGCATCTTCATCATCAGTTTAAACACATCAAGTTGTATGGTGTCACACCAGAGATGGATCATCTCCGGAATCGGAAGAAAGTACACCCGACCGCTTTCAAGCGGGTGACGTCAGATGGGCTTCCTCATCATTATTAATAATGCAAATAAATGATCTGTCAGAAGAGTGATGCATATTTCATACTGTATGCATGAAAATAATTTCATTTACTGCCTCTCAAAGGCTACCAGCAGCTCCCGGGAAACTTTTAAAGTAGAATATCTTCTTGCACATTACTCAATGCTTGAGTTGATGTTATGAATCAATCAGCACACCTTAAATGTCAATATGACAACTTTGACTTTCCATTTGTTTTTATTGGCTTTCTTGCATGACATATGCTTTGGTGAGAATTGTATCTTCGAGCGCTTAAAAAATGTATATGCATTTCAAGTGGATTACACAAACTGCAAGTATTTTATTTCCTCACCCATGGAAAAAAAAGTGGTGGAGCGTCTTTCTGGCAGCACCACAGCTATGCTTCTGAGACATCAGAGGCAAGCTTTGTTTGTGCAGCGTCTAGAGAAAATGAAAAAAAGACTCAGACAAACATTCTATGAAAAGGCTTACGTTGGTTCGCAAGCATAAGCGTGTTATTAGTTAAAGACACAGCTTCACGCGGGTAGGCCTGTTTTATGGAGACGTAGATCATGCCATGCTAGGCTGATGCGCTGAATCAAGCCAAGCCAAAACATGTGTTTGGAAAAAGGCAACTAGTCTAACCAGGTCCAGGTAGGGTTTCCTTCTATTGTTGTTTGTTTTGAGTTTCTTTTTCAGTATGTCCAAAACCCAAGAGGAGCCTAGTATTTTGCTATCAGCTCTGATCACATAGTACATCAATTTATTTATTGATTTTTTTTTTTTTTAATGTTTTATTTCTCTGGTCATGTTAGTGATATATTTCCTGATTTCTTTGTCTGTTCTAGTACTATTAAACATTTGTCATGTATCATGTTATTGATTGCCTAACATATTTCACCATTTATTCATCTTTTCCATCCATCCATCCATCCATTCATTCATTTTCAAGAAGTCACCATTGGTCCTCTGTACAGTGCAACATTTGCCCAAAGTGGAGCAAATTACCAACACACTAGCCCTATAATGACTCTTTGTATGCAAACAAAAGGAACAAGAGGGAAGAAGACATGATAAAGATGGGGAACACTGCTGCTTTTGTGTGTAGAGTCGGATCAAAATGTCACATTAGCATCAGGCTTCTCATAGACAACTGGCATTGATCAATTCACCAATCAATTTCTGTTGAAACAAATTAATCATTACATCAGAGGTGGACAACACTGGCTTCAAGATAAGCTTATCTGGGGTTTAAGGACAGATCAATACCAGTGGCTCACACAGCCAATCACTCAAAGCCTGATTACCTTTTTTTCTGAGCAGGATTTGCTTTCACGCTTAAATATAAACAGTAGCAACTATTTTACAATAGAGTGTCCTGAGGAAACATGTATAACCAGAAGTAAATATCAGATTGATTTAAGAGGGTTTCTTTTTCCATTTGTGTCTGAAATGAATTCTGGAAAAAGCATTTGTGTTTTATGTTTTATTTTGAAAATTTCCACAGGAAGTCCTATTTCGTATTCTAGCTGGCTTGCTGCTGGAGTGGTGGGAATCCAGTCTTCCAAGTTAATCAGCCTGCTATTACCAGTGAACAGCAGCTCACAGCATGAGGCAAAAAAGAGAGGAGTGCCAGTGGGATCTATTTTGTTTCTACCTCCACTTCCTCTTTTTTATTTCTTGTTTCTTCCTAAGTCTGCTCTGTGCGACTTTTATTCTGAGATCGGCTTTTATCCATTCTTACCCTTTATCCTTGTTACTCATACACACCACACTTCCCCTTATCTGTCGTGTATTTTAATCTCCTGTGACATACCCCCATACTGTGAGTCACAGGGGACCCCCGACTCACACGTGGCATAATGAAGATATGAAATGTGTGTGAGTGGGTTTCTCACACTTCTATTTCTGTAAGGACCGATGTCCTCACAAAGACAGCAAGATATGAGAAAAAAATGTGTGAGGTTTTATATAGGTTTGTAGCAGGGAGGGGATGTAGATTATGGAGCAAGAGATGCTTGGCATAGGTATTTACACATTTTACATCTGGTTTTGTTCAATCCACACAAAAACCAAAGAGAAAAAAGCTGCAAGTTGTGGCTTTATGGGGAGCTTTTCAAGATATAAGGTGTGAATTAGCAAGCTTTAGAGGTGGTGGTAGGTGGGGTTTTTAACGATCTTTTAAGCTAAGCTAACAATTTCCCAGCAGTAGCTTTAAATGTAACTAGCTTGCCAGATGAAAAATGCTAAACCATGGTACTAGAGATTTAAAATTCTTGTACTTTGAGGAAAATTGTCTTACCTGAGTCATACCCACAGAATAAATATTTATAAATATGTAATTTTATGAGACCTGTGATGCGTGGAAGGGTTAATAAGTCCTTAAGTCCAGTCTGACAATTTTTGTAATAGACTACTACTACTAAATTTAAACAGTGACTGGCATTCCATTCCAATTCTGCATGAAAACAGTTAGGGCCATAAAACTATGATAATTAAATAAATAACTGGGCATACAAGTACATTCGAACAACTTTAACACAACATACCTTAGTGAGACAATACCAGGCGCTGATAAATTACAACGGCAACCGGACATGTATCGTGCCTAGGGCTCCTTTATTCATTGGTTTCTGATGCTGCAAGTCAGCACCAGATTTCGACAACTTCAGAATGAGGCCAAGCTCATATATGATGTGGATGTGTTTGTCACATCACATAGCAGTCTTTGTCAAAGGGGCATATGCGATGTCTTGTTATGTCTTTTATGTGTTTAAGACTTTCCTCTTTGATAAAGCTTATAGTTAGGGCTGGCTCAGGCTTGCCTTGGACCAGCCCCTAGATAGGCTGATATAGGTCTAGTCTGGCGGGGGGGACTTCCTATGATACACTGAGCACCTCTCTTCTTTTCTCTCTTCGTTTGGATGCATTCATGTACCATTACTGCATATTACTAACTTGATTTCTTTCCCAGAGCTTTTGTGCTTTTTAGTCTGGTAGGTTCACACGGATCATTGTTGTACCTGGATTGAGAGTCACATTTCTGATGCTGCCTGATGCTCACTGCTACTGTCATTATTGTTAGTCATAATTCTACTATTATTACACATGATTATTATTATTACATACATATACTACCATATGTCAATATATACACAGCATATATGAGTGTTACTATACTGTTGTTGCCGTGTATCTTACTTTTCTCTTTTTATGTATCATTTTGTCATATGGACTGTCTGCACTCCAATTTTATCATGTTGGTCTGTTCTGTACACAGGACAGCTATTTCGTGTCTGTCCAGCCTTGGAGAGGGATCCTTTCTCAGTTGTTCTTCTTGAGGTTTCTATCATTTTTTTCCCTGTTAAAGAAGGTTTCCCTTAAAAAAAAAAAAAAGCTAGCGGAGGTATAAATTCCAGTCGTTAATGTAATTGTTTTGTTTTTCCTTATTTTAATTGAGGTGTTTCACTAATGTTCAATCCATCAAATTAATGTTTTTACAGAGCCTCATCCAAGTTAATGTAATTAAAGTTGCTTTACAGCAGAAAAGCTGAGATGAGGACAATGCATCAAACTAAGAGAGGAAATATTTGATGTTCACATCATGAGTAATGAGAGTGTAATGAATTATAGAGAGATAAAAAGTGTGAAAAGCTACAGACATTTTCGGTTAGGCTTTAATTCTTCCTCAGCTTGGTTGCCATAGATGCCAGAACTGTGTTCCTCTTTGGTCTCTGGTTCTGTCTTTACTGCTTCTATTTTGGTCTCCCTCTCAGTCCAAAGTGTCAGGCGGCGCAGGAGGGGAGTGGCAAGCCAGTCTTTCACCACAGGGACAGAAGCGCAGTGTTAGGTTGTCTCGCCAGAACCCCATAGAGACATTAGCCCCACAGGTACATGCTAATGAAGACAGTGGAATCAATATTCCTGCCATCCCCCCCACAGCGACACACACACACACACACACACACACACAGAGTCACGTTTGTTTTTCCATACTTGTGAGGACCTACCACTGACTACACTTGGTGCTCAATCCCACACCTGAAAGGTAAGGTACGACCTCAATTATACTGGTAAATATCATTCATTAATTGTATTCAGTACTTTTTGGCAATCCCACTTTGCTTTAAACGGCCTACTATACTTCAGTAAGTTACATTTCTCACAATACATTTTGTAAACCACCATGCTTTTTTTTTTATGTTTTTTTTTCTTTGTGAAGAGACCAATAATATTAAAGCTGCTTTCTTGCTGAGAGTTAGAGGAAAATGTCAATACCGATCTCATATCTGTTTGTTACACACAGCCAGTGCCTGAAATTATCCTTTTGATGCACCGACAAATGGGGCTGGTAGAAGAAAAATCCACTGGCCAAGCATATTTTTTACTGGCCAAAATAATAAATTGCCTTTTTGTGACACATATGCATTTGTTTCAGTATGTAGAGTTAATGAAGCATATATTTAATACAAACTTATAGAAGAAGCCAGAGCAAAATTTAAACAAAAATTTGTTGAACAACTCATCGTCACAGCCTCAGCATGTGAATAAGTTCCCTCTGAGCAGTGATGCAGTGTATATGTCTAGGACTTTCATTGTGAATGGTAAGAACAAAAAGAGTGAAGCTATTGTGCTGCCGTTGATGATGTAGTAACAAAGAGTTTGCCGTCTTTTTTTAGACTACAAAGCCTCCGCGTTATTAGGCTATTCATTATCTTCATTAGTATGGGCGCAACTCATAATCCTCGATTTCACGTTTCGGTGGCAGCAGATGAATGGCAAGGGATAGTTTAGCAGTTAAGCTGATGTCCTGTATGGTAAACAGTGCCACAAAACTCAGAGCGCTCAATATTGTTGGTGCTGTGGCACCATGTAGATACAGGTAATACGTATCAGCAGTTTGTGTGTGTGTGTGTGTGTGTGTGCAGGCTGTTCTCACATTTTTTTGCGTATGTTTTTCTATGTGAAAAGCAATAAATCGAAATTCAAACAAATCCCACGAATTTTGAAAGGCTGACATCACGTGACCAACGTGCTGACGGAGGTAAAAAAGGAGGCTGTCCTGAGTGCTTGTAAGAAGGCAGGCTGGGGTGGTGGATGGGTCATAAAAAACAGACTTATCGGGTGTTCATTTTAGACCTCACATAAAG
Organism: Chaetodon striatus; assembly: GCA_029783705.1. NCBI lineage: Eukaryota > Metazoa > Chordata > Actinopteri > Chaetodontiformes > Chaetodontidae > Chaetodon > Chaetodon striatus. The sequence goes on from JAPZEB010000007.1 coordinate 26,376,049, forward strand.
CATTGCCAGATGTACAATAACTTTGCCCTCTGTGCAATGTACGATCGATAAAGCCAAAAAAATTTTGTGTGTAATGCTTACAATAAGTAGGTTTTAGTCTGCACTGTCATTTTAATTCATTTCCCAACTTAAACAGGATAGTAAAATACGGATCCCATGTCTGCTTTACGCATCTCTTCTCAAGTGACCTCTTCCCTGCCAGTCATGCTTGGTGTAGGCTATGACGAATGTCACTTGCAAGCATGGCTGTTGCAACAGCTTTAACCTTCTCACTACAACGTCATCTCATTTCCAGGGTGTCAAAAATGGTCGCTGTTGGAAATGTAGCTAATTGCAATACAAATAGGAGAACAAGGAAGTTTTGTACTTTAGGGGCACAAGCACACCCTCCTGGCTACCCAGAGGTAAAAAAAACAACAACCCAACTGTAGTTCTTCCTTCTTCCCCCTACATCCTTGTCATGTCAGATGACGGTGCTGGATGCATAAAGAATAGATTTTGCTGCTGCAAACTCTGATTTCAATGCACTGAAGAATTTATTTCTTCAATGGACTACCATAAACACTGATCGAACATTCATATAAAAGGTGATGAATTTCCCTTTAAATTCACCTGCTGTACCAGATGGATATATGCCCTGAATAAAAGCTACAATAAAAACCAGCTGGATCCTGAGAACTATGGAGACAGATACCCTAGTGGAATAAATATAACTAAGTGAATAAATATCAAATATTATTCCACTCATGTCTGCACAATTGCAGACTCCTGCCAAAATTGAGAAAAATATTTTCTTGATTGATGGCAAATAATGATGGAGGCAAGGCTATAAAAATAAGCGAGGTGCTTTTCTGACATTTCGGATTGATAAACAGGAAAAATTATTTCACTGTATTAATACCCTGAGTGATTAAAACATAGGGTACATGACATTTCAATTTTCTTTTTTCTAATCTAACTGAAAAGGTCAGATGAGGAGACTGTAAACTTAATTTGAGACTGACAGCCCTTTCAGAAGCGAGGAGCACACACTGCCAGATCTGGGTGACAGTAATTATGCCTTATGAAGTAAAAGTCACTTTTGCAATCATCTAATTTGTCCTGAATTTAATACCTGTGATAATTAATATCTTTTTGCTTCACCAACTCTTCCCAGCAGACTCATTATTAGGGACATGGGCCAGGGAGAAAAAAAAACACAAGGCCAAGAAATGGGAGAATGTAACAAAAAACAAAAATTTAAAATGCAGTGTCATATTTAAAGGGAAGCTAATAGTGTGAGTTTGTAAATTTCTTGAGTAACCTAAAAGCAAAGGAAGTGATAAGCCTAGTTTCAAAGATCTAAGGGGCAAAGTGACAGGCTGCAGGTCGGTCTACTTCTCAACACGACTTGCTTTCACTGTCTCAGAGCCTGGTGGCGGTGCAGCCTCAGGATCACAAGCATCTGGCTTACATTGTAAATGTCGCCTGTACTCACGCAGAGGTTGTGCAGAAAGGCAGAAACAACAGAGACAGAAGGCACACCATTTGGTCTCACCTCCAAGGCCTTGAAGAAAACAATCGTGCCATCTTGACTTTATCATTCCAAAGGTGTTTTGTGCCTGAGTGAGCCTTGACTTATGTCATCAAGGTGTACTCAGTTCATGTATATCCTCTGCTGTTTACAAGGCACACCAATGGTGTGGACAGATCTTTGTTTGGACCTACATGAACTTACATTGTTTATGTTAAATATAGAAATAGATAAACTTAGCGCAACCTCAATCCGATTCAAGCCCAGAGGAATGTGGAAAAAATTACGGCCTTTCCTGGCCCAAAAGGAACATGACAGGTTGGGTCGAGCCCAGTTGGGACATAACCACATAAAGGAGGTAAGTACATATAGTTAAAAGAAGTCAACATTTGCTTTTACTTTTATACAGGACACAAACAGTGTTCTCTATGGGTGAAATTCTGGTGTTTGTTTGACCCATCGACCTCCCTGACCTCCTCTGGAGGCCCACTTTCTCGCTCTGTGTACTACCTGTGAGGTTGTAACATTAACTATTGCACAATGTGTGACATTGTCGAACCAGAACATTTCTTTGTCCATTGACTTTTCATCAGCATTGTTTCCATGGTGCCGGCCCTAATTTTAACACATTACATGCGACCACCACGTAATATGGTATAAAGAGGTTTTGGCCATTTCATCTCATTCTGTGAGACCAGGTTGGAAACAAAGCTCTAATCTTGGGTAGCTCAGTCATTCCATCCCCTGTGGACAGAAGCTGTCAATATTCATCACAAACTGCATGCATTGAGGCAAAAAGTAGGAAAGTTACATAACACATACACCTTCCCCAAGTCCATATAGTGGCATGTCCCTCGTTGATGCCTGACTGGCCTCCTGGTGATCTTGTGAACCACAGTGAGGTTGCATAAGGCCTCGCATGTTAGGCTGTGTGACAGCTCGCCATTAACTAAACAGCAAACAGCAGCACCTCCAGCTGATGTGCTCTGCTCTGCGTCCAGCCGTTGAGTCAGGTTGTTTACTGCCACTCTGAGCAGTCAGAAATCTGCTTAAAGGTCACGCTTCGAAGTAAATGCACAACACAGAGATGTTTGGTTTGCTCTGGCTTACTTCTTGGCAAAAAGTCAAATGCTATTTGACATTTAGTAATTGCTGTATGCTGTAGACTAAAATCATTTTCATGGGTCTGGAGTGGATTTCGTGGTCAGGATGTTTCTAAATAAAAAAAATAATGATAATAATAATAATAAAGAGAATTTTGGATATATTTGTCTTCATTGCAGAGAGTTGGATGAGAGCACTGGTACCAGTTTCATACCTGTACGTTAAATATCAAGCTAGAGCCAGCAGGTATTGGGTTAATATGAAGACAACAAGGGGAACAGATAGCCTGGCTCTGTCCACAGGTGATAAAAAAAATAATAACTACCACATCTAAACCTCCCTAATTGACACATTATCTACCTTGTTTGTTTAATCTGTTCACAAGTGCAAATTTGACAAGTTGTGGTTTACCATGGGATTGCATGCTGGCACTATTTCTTGGCCAAATGCAGTGACTTTCTGGCCATCACAGCAAGGTTGCCAGGCAACCAGCAGAGACTCAGGTAGTCACTGATCCTGACAAAATAGGATCAAAATAGACAGAGCTATGCTAGGTGTTTCCCCCTTCACATGAACATGATTAGGTTTATAATCTGTAACTGACTAATATCATGGAAACTTCTACCTCTACACTTGTAGAATTTAGAGTTCCAAAGGGGTTCTTCTTGAAGAGCTTAGGTTCTTCTCAGAACCATTTGTGTCTTTGTTTTTTAAGAAAGGATTCTTTGCTGCCTCTTTGTAGGACTAAGAGTTTCATTAAGAACCCTTTTCATGCACAGAATCCCTCTTGGAAGAGAGAGAGTTCTTCAAGGATTGTTGAAAGTAAGCATGTTAAAGGGTCTTCACCCTCAAATATTCAAATGTTTATTTATGCTTCAAATGGTATTTTTAAATGACTATTTATCTGGAAACTTCTTATTAATTTATTTTACCTGTGTTCTGCAATAGTTGATTTTGGAAGTTTTTCTTGGAAGAAGCTTTGGTTCCCAACCCCACTGCACCTTTAAGATAGTTAAAAAAAAAGTGATTGTGAACCAAGATTGTTGTTGGTTGCCACGGCTCTTTAAGAGTCTTATGCAGCTCAAAGTTCCTGGAAATGGTTCCCTTGAACCCAGACTAACCTGTTAAACTAAAACCATTTACTAGTGTGAAAGAGATTTATGGGTAGTGTGATCAGATACTATTTTCAAGTCCCCCTGGATGGGTTCTAGATGAAAGCCTTGGAATTTAAAAGGTTTCTTGCTAGAACTCCCTGGATGTATTCTATAAAGAACTCTTGGAATTTAAAAGGGTTCCCGGGAGAATCCCCTGAGTGAGTTTTAGATAAATCCTTGGTGTATATAAAAGGTTTCTTGGTAGAACTCCCTGGGTGGGTTCGAGATGACACCCTTAGAATTTAAAAGTATTCCTGGTAGAACCCCCTGAGTGGGATTTAGATGAAACCCCTGGTGTATGAAATGTTTCTCAGAAGAACTTCTTGGGTGGGTTCTAGATTAAACCTTTGGAATATAAATGTGTTTCTAGTAGAGCCCCAGGTTGGGTTCTTGTTATCACCCTTAGAAGGTAGAACGATTCTGAATATAACCCTCAGAGAGGGTTCTGGGTGGAACCATTACATCATAGGAGGCTTCTCTGTAGAACCTCTTATGGGGGTTCAGGGGCAAATCTTTCAGGAAGGTTTTACCAGAAACCAAAAAGAGTTTTCCTATAGGGACAAGACAAAGAACCCCATATGGTCCAGTTAGCACCTCTATTTCCAGGAGTCTACAATGCAGGAGAACAAACATTAAACTGTGCACTGTATGTTTTATTAAAGGCAGAATTTGCAATGACCCTAAAGCTTAAAATATTTCTGTTTAGCCCACCATGGTGTGGCTTTTTTTACTGTCTGCACAATTTTAAGACTTAGCCTATAGGGATGTAGATGCTGGATGTTAGAAAGTAGAGAATAAAGTGTCTGGTTAGCATAAGAGGCAGCAGTATTAACCACTTTATCACTGGTCAAGCGCCCTGTGACTTAACAGCAACCAGCAAGGAGTACTGCAGCATCTATTCCTTTTCACTGTGTTGTGGGAGGCAAAGTGGTCATGAGAGAGCAGAAAAACCCGGTGACCGCCTGTAATAATAAGCGGCTGGGTGTTCAAGACGTGTAATGAAATCATTTTACCACCAATAGCTGGTAAATGAGAACATGGAGACAGTGATCAGAGGATGAGGATTCAGACCACAGAGCTATAAACAGGTCGTTAATGGAATGACATGGGAGACAGAGACTGAGCCTAATGTCAATAAAACATCCAACATATTGTGATAACTTCAAGATAACTGGCAAATTTAAAGCTTTTAAATGTTTTGTCTGCTTAGTTAAAATGTGTTTATAAAACAACATACTAAAATGAGCATAAAAGACAAAATAGCCCTCATTTAACCTTCCTTCCCTATTGCAGCCCTGTACAGCAGTGTTTATAATTACTTTAAATGTTCATTATTTTGAGTTAGGCTCAAAATATAGTATCATTTCAGCTGTACTCGTGGAACTCAAGCGAAAAATACTGTACAGTATACGCCTCAGAGGAGCAATTAAACGAAAAGCAAAGCCAATTTATTGTGCACATTAAATTCACACAGGCCAATCCTTTATACAGTCTTGCACAAATGCACTTGTTTGGAGAATTACTGAGAGATAACAACCATGAAAAAGTGACAAGTGGCTCCGAGGTGGGCGTTGAATAGTTGGAGGCTGCATCAGTTGGTGAACGCAAGCCAAGTGCACAAAGGCAGCAGCTGACTGCAAAGCACTTGAGGCATTAAAAACAAGCAGAAAAAAAAGATGTGGTTGTCATCAAACA